>JANVCG010098880.1:0-14959 GCA_025505365.1 Haliclystus inabai
CTTGTGGAAATCCTAAAAATAAGAAGTTATACATGTATGGTGCGCTAATCCCTGCACTTATTGGGGTATTTTCTCCTATCCTGTGGCAGGGCAGTATTAAGACTGCATTGGTAATCCCTGCATCTGTGATCGCAACAATATTTTTACCAATTGCATATATAGCATTTATTATATTAATGAATAAAAAAAGTATCCTTGGTGATGATCTGCCTAAGCAAGCTTATATGATCAATGCATGTATGTATTTAGCTGGTAGTGTTGCATTATTCGCTTCCTTGTGGGCTATATATGGAAAGTTAACCAGTGCCATACGCTATGAGCAGCTTATCGCTGGTGTGGGTTTAATCCTATTTGTAATGGTGATAAGTGCTGGAATCAAAAAAAGCGCTATTAAGTGAAAGAAGATAAATGGTATGGTGTTGGGATTGTTGGAGCTGGAATGATAGCTGATTATCATGCCTCGGCATTAGCTCAAATAACACAAGTGGAACTAAGAGGAGTTTATGCTCCTAGTGAAGCGAGCCGAAATGCTTTTGGAGCCAGGTGGAATTGTAAGCCATGCCACAGTCTTGCAGAGTTATTAAACAATAATAATATTGATATAGTCATGATCGCTAGTCCTTCAGGCACACACGGTGATGTGACTCATCAAGCAGCTATAAATGGGGTTCACGTATTGTGTGAGAAACCTCTTGAGATAAGGACTGATAGAATTGATCAGATGATATCAGTATGTAGGGACAATGGTGTGCTACTGGGAGGCATTTTTAACCGTCGATTCAATTCTGCCGTACAGCAGTTAAAACAAGCTGTTGCCAATAATAGATTTGGTCAATTGACTATCTGTGATGCGCAGATCAAATGGTTTAGAACACAAGAATATTATGATTCTGGTGGATGGCGAGGCACTTGGAGCTTAGATGGTGGTGGAGCCCTTATGAATCAGTCTATTCATACCATCGATCAGTTGATATATCTAGTGGGACCTATAACTAGAGTATCTGCCATAACTAAGATTTTGACTCATGAGAATATTGAAGTTGAGGATAATGCAGTTGTGATGATAGAGTTTGAGACAGGTGCGATTGGAACGATACAAGCATCTACCTCTTGTTGGTCTGCAGGAGGGCATGCTGCACAGATTAACATAAGTGGCAATAGAGGAAGTGTATTTATGCATGATGATAGATTCACTATATGGGAATTTGATCATGATATAGCTCAAGATCAATATGTAAAAGAAAACTTGATGTCGGAAGATAAAAGAGGCATAGGAGCTAATGATCCCAAAGCCATAGATCATCAAGGACATATTGCTAATATTAGAGACTTCATCGGAGCACTCGAGGGTATAGCGCCATTAAGTATAGATGGCTATGAAGCTCGAAAGGCCGTGAGAGTCATAGAAGCAATATATCAGAGTGCACAGAATAAGGGACAATGGATAGACATTAACTGATGGCCATGATATTGACAGGATTTACAGATGAGGCATCTACTACTATAAAAGATCAGATTTCAATCACCAAAGAATTAGGATGGTCGCACTTGTCAGCGAGAACTATTGGTCAGGCTAACATTCACGATATCGACGATCGAGAGTTCGATCAAGTTATAGATCTACTAGATCAACATGGATTGTTGGTTTCAGAATTTGGAACCTTAATTGGTAATTGGTCCAAGAGCATTACGGATGACATGAGCGTCACCCAAGGTGAGGTAGAACGTTGTATCGTAAGGATGAAAAAACTTGATGTACGCATAGCAAGGATTATGTCCTATGCACAAGAACCATGGGGAGACAATCAGTATGTCAAGGAACGATTGAAGAGACTCCGCTGGATTGTGGATCGATTTCTTGACGAAGGTATGATCGCTGCTCATGAGAATTGTATGAACTGGGGCGGATTTTCGGCAGATCACACCTTGAGATTATTAGATGAAGTACCAGGACTAAAGTTAATATTTGATACGGGCAATCCTATATTTCAAAGAGATCGATCTAAGAGTGAACCTTTTCCTTGGCAAGACTCCTATGAGTTCTACCAAAAAGTTAAGCATGCCATAGTGCATATACATATCAAAGATGCGATAGTGGATAGTCATGGAGATGTGCAATATGTCTATGCAGGACAAGGAGCCGGCTCTATCAAAGAGATACTAATTGATCTTAAGGAGCAAAACTACAATGGATTCTTAGCGATAGAACCACATATGGGTAAGGTATTCCATGAGGAGTTCAAAACTCAAGATGCCTCTGCCGAGTATCGCTTATACAGAGAATATGCTCAGCGCTTTGAACAATTAGTAGCAGAAATCAATCATGAATAGGGATGCCATCATATGTGAGGCTTACCCTAGAGCAGCTTTAATAGGCAACCCATCGGATGGTTATTTTGGTAAGACTATCGCTTTTGTTTTTTCTAATTTCAAAGCTCAAGTTAGCTTACAACCTGATGCACACATCTCGTTTCTAGGCAATGAGCAAGATCAAGGGTCATATGTTTCTTTGGATCATTTTGATGAGCAGATCGATCGATACGGATATTATGGTGGCATTCGGTTGATGAAAGCATCTGTCAGGGCTTTTGTCAACTATTGTAGGGATCATAAGATTAGCTTAAGATCTGCAGGTTTTATCATGTCATATGAATCTAATATTCCTGTAAGGCTTGGTCTTGCAGGATCTAGTGCGATTATTACTGCGGTATGCAGGGCATTATGCAGCTACTATGACGTACGGATCCCAATCGAAATCCTAGCAAATTTGGTATTGTCCGTAGAGAAAGATGAGCTTCAGATTATGGGAGGATTGCAAGATAGAGTAGCACAGGTTTATAACAAGCCTATGCTCATGTCTTTTGAACAATCACATATGAATCAGTATGGATATGGCGTATATCAACCGATAAATTCTGAATTATTGCGTAATGTTTTCATTATCTTCAGACAAAATACAGCAGAAGGATCAGAGCAAGTTCATAATAATCTGAAGGAGAGGTTTGATTCAGGCGATCAATCGGTGATTCATGCTATGCAGCAATTTGCTAAGCTAACTGATGACTATATAGCGTCACTTAGAGCATGTGATATAAAAACCTGTAAACAATTGATCAACATGAATTTTGATTTAAGAAAATCAATATGCCCCATAGATCCAAACCAGCTGAAACTTGTTGAGATGATCAGATCAACGGGAGCTTCCGCAAAATTTACAGGTTCAGGAGGTGCTATAATAGGGATGTATGAAAATCATCTTGAACTAGAGAAATTAAAATCTACGATAGATCACTCCGCAGCACAACTCATCATACCGACTATTGTCAATGAATGATATAGTTACTAAGGCCATTATTCCAGCAGCTGGTTTAGGAACGAGGATGTTCCCTGCAACGATAAGCGTTCCTAAGGAGATGTTGCCTTATGGAGATATGCCAATCATAGAACATATCGTCAGGGATGCTGTAGATTCTGGCATCCGACAGATACTCATAGTTATCAATGAGGGAAAAAATAGTATCATAGACCATTTTTCAGCCAATGAGTTTCGTGAGAAGGAATTGAGAAAAAAAGAAAAGTTGACAGAATTGAGTATGGTCAGTGAACTACAGGAGCTATGTCAATTAGAATTCATTTATCAGAATCCATTGGCTGGTTTGGGAGATGCTATTGCTCTCGGCCAAGAGTTTACGGGTAGTGATCCTTTCGCAGTTTTATTAGGGGACAATATATTGTCGAGTCATACAGAGCAAACAGTACTGAGCTCTATGATCCGTGTTTTCGAAAAATATCAAAAGTCAGTAGTCGCAGTACAAGAGGTAGAACCACATCTTGTTGATAGATATGGTATAATGGATGGAGACCTAGTGGAACAAGGAGTGTATAACGTAAACAAATGGGTAGAAAAGCCACTAGTCAATCAAGCACCGTCCCATATAGCGGTGGCAGGTCAGTATATATTTACCACGCAGATATATGAAGCATTGACTAAAACCCATAAGGGCATTAACGGCGAGATTCAGATTACTGATGCTATGGATAGGCTTGCTATACAATCAGAGATATATGCATATCGTATCAATGGGGCACGAAAAGACCTAGGTAATTATAAATCTTATATACAAGCTAACATAGAATGGGGACTGAACAGTACCAGCTATGGAGCTGATATGAGGCAATGGCTCAAAGAAAAGATAACGGAGGATAAACCACCGAAATAGTTTATCCTCCAATGGCTATGATTATCTTTTAAAGAATCTTTTGAGCAAATTCATACCTAATGAAGCAGCTTCATTAGTGAGATTGCCATCACCGTCTTGATCTAATAATGATGTAATTAGACTCGGATTAGAAGCTTTCTGATTCGCTTGGCCTACAGCTCCAGCTAACATACTAGATAAATCAGAATTACTGATGCCAGCAGTTCTTTTTTGTTTGCCAAGCATTCCTAATACGATAGGCGCCAGTGTTGCCAATAAGTTGGAGGACTGACTTTGGTCAAGGCCACTCATTTGAGATAATGCGTCAATGGCACCACTTTGCTTAGCACCTAGTAAATTTCCTAATATACCAGCACCATTAGTAGCTCGAGTATTGTTGACAGGAGCATTCCCTTGTACGAATCCCATTAAATCATCTAATACACTACCATCATGATCTCTGTCTAATGCAGCACCTAGGGCCGAAGCTCCAGATGTATTAGAAGTGTTTTTAGCTAATGCATTCATCAGTATAGCCATTCCATTAGAAACAGCAGTTGAAGTTTGTTGTTTTTCTGCACCAAGTTGACTTGTAAGGGCTCCTACAACATCATCGGACATCTGTGATTGTAGAAGGTCAAAAATATTTGCCATGTATTAAATGTAATTTATAAGTAAAAAGTAAATAACTGTGGTATAGTATTTGAAACTATTCCTATTGAGCTAACATCACAACTATGATAAAAATTCCAAAATACATAATCATTATTTTATTGCTATCATATCAGTTAGTTAATGCTAGTAGTACTGAAGTTACTCAGAACTATATTTCTCAGTATGGACATATCGCAATAGATGAGATGAACCGAGTGGGGATACCAGCTAGTATCAAGATGGCTCAAGCCATATTAGAATCCAATAGCGGTAGAAGCACACTAGCTCGGCAATCAAATAATCATTTTGGAATAAAGTGTGGTAAAAATTGGAAAGGGAGAGAAGTGTATCGCCAAGATGATGATTATCATAATGGATTGTTGATCAGAAGTTGTTTTAGAGCCTATGATGATCCTGCAGAATCATTTTATGCGCATTCAGAATTCATAGCTAATCCATATTCTAAGCGTTATAAGTTTTTGTTTGAACTGGATCCATACGACTATAAGGCATGGGCCAAGGGTTTAAAAAAATCAGGCTATGCCACTGATCCTAAGTATCCCTCCAAACTGATCGCAATCATTGAGAGCTATCGTTTGTATGAATTGGATATGGGTTTGTATCCTGATCAACAAAACATGGATCAGCAACATAGCGCAAAAATTGATGATCAACTGACAGATGACCATATGGAGGGCGATATACCAAGTGTCATTGTGACGAAAACTAAAACGTCTGAGTCAGAACATAGCAGTAGACCGAGTAAAACACGTGAATCGAAAGGATGGCATATAGTAAAACCTGAGGATTCTATGGCCTCCATAGCTGATAGATATCACATTTCATTAAAGACATTATATGTCCAAAACCGTATGCCTTTCGGAACAGAACCCAAGGTAGGTGAAACTTTAGCCATGGATCATTACATTCATTTCAAGCACACACCTAAGTACTGGAAATCAGAGGAACTACAGGAAGTTGAAACTTATCTATGGAACAATACCATAACTATAGCCATGAATTGACATTGTATCGTAAAGCGTCTTTGTTATCAGCAGCTCACCATATGCAGTCTAATTATATAAAACTATCTAATCCGACTTGTCACTTACTCCTAGTCACCACCAGTAGTGCGATGCTTATAGGGTCGAGTAATAACAGTGGTACACTATATCTATTACTGTTGCCTGTGGTGTATGGGTGGCATTTTGCAGTATCATAGATCGAACTACTGTATATGATTACCATTCAAAAACCAAATCGAATATTGCGGATCATCAATTACTTACATTGCTGATTACCTTGAGATCATACTTCCTTCCTCATGTAGTAGAAATAGAAAGCGAAATGTATCTATGAGCTAAGCAAAAGGTTTACAAAAGCGGGTTACAATATTTTTTTAATGTATTATAAAACCCATCAAATCAATGATGAGATAGCATATAGACATCTGTTCAAAATTCAGAATATAACTGATCAGGGATGTGCTGCGACCCATACCTCTCCATCTGTGAAGACTTCCTTCTTCCAGATTGGCACGGTTTCCTTTAAGGTATCTATCGCATACTGACAAGCAAGAAAAGCAGCCTGACGGTGTGGTGTCGCAACCGTAATGATAACTGCTATATCTCCAATATCTAATGTTCCAAGTCTGTGATGGATCGATACGTGATTCGCTGACCAACGAGTGACTATAGTTTCAGCTATTTTGTTCATTTCCTTGATTGCCATAGGTTCGTAAGCTTCAAACTCTAATCTGAGCACTTTTTTACCTTTAGTTTGGTTTCTGACAGTTCCTACGAATTGAACTGTTCCGCCTACGCCAGCATCTGATACTTCCTGATAAGATTCTAGAGGTAACAAGACCTCATTACTAAGTTTGATTGTGATCATAGTTATATGCTTATCCCCCACTAACAGGTGGGATGATGATGACTTCATCGTTTTCTGACAATGCAAAATCATCTTCTTGATACTCTTGTTGTACTGCTAATGAAAATGTCAATAAGTCAGCAAATTGAGGATAAGTATGGATCAGATAAGTCTTCACATCCCCAGTTGTTCTGATTTCACCATTTTCAATCTCCAACTCAGATGCTTTTAAAATATCTTTTGCAATTCCAAATGCACGTAACTTTATTTTCATTCAGTCGTATTTATTGTTTTGAATTAAATCTTATTTGGTTTACACCTTC
Organism: Haliclystus inabai; assembly: GCA_025505365.1. Lineage (NCBI taxonomy): Eukaryota > Metazoa > Cnidaria > Staurozoa > Stauromedusae > Haliclystidae > Haliclystus > Haliclystus inabai. The sequence continues at coordinate 7,049 of JANVCG010098880.1, forward strand.
GAATATCTGGCTAATTATTCTGAAGTGCATATTAAGGTAAGTTATACACTTATGCTATATCTTCATCGCTCCTAAATTATTAATATGATATATGATAATCATGGTAGGCTCATAAATTATCTCCGCATAGCGGTTACGGATAGATGTAATTTACGTTGTCACTATTGCATGCCAGAGCAGGGTATTACTTATGTAGATCGCTCAAGCCTGCTCAGCTTTGAGGAATTAGAACGAATTGTAAGAGTATTTGCCAAATTAGGAATTTGCAAGATCAGAATTACTGGTGGAGAACCATTTCTACGCAAAGGTATCGATCATTTTATTAGGACATTGGTGAGCATTGAAGGTATCAGCAGCACTCATATCACAACCAATGGAACATTAAGCAATAATAAAGTTAAGGATTTCCAAAAGATGGGCATAAGCTCTGTCAATCTAAGTCTAGACAGCTTGGACTCCAATAGATTTCATAAAATCACGAGGAGAGATAATTTTGACAAAGTCATGGCGACATTGACTGATCTAATCGAGTATGATATCCCTACCAAGATCAATATGGTTGTTATGAATCGTCATAATATAGAGGACATCCTTCCTATGATTGAACTCACTAAATACGCTGATATAAGCGTGAGATTTTTGGAAGAGATGCCATTCAATGGATCTGGAACTCATAGTGATTTGTCTACCTGGAATCACCTTCAGATTCTCGATTATATCAAGCAATACCATCCTGATTTGAATAAAATAAATGATGACCTCAATAGCACCTCTTCTAACTATAAGATACCTGGATATACTGGCCATATTGGAATTATAGCAAGCTTCTCAAGGACATTCTGTGGAAGTTGTAATCGCATAAGGCTCACGCCTACAGGATTGCTTAAAACCTGTCTTTATGATGATGGTGTATTTAATATTAGAGATTTGATCCGACAAGGAGCTTCAGATACAGACTTATCTAATGCATTGATCAATGCACTATCTCATAGAGCTAAAGACGGACATGAAGCAGAACGTAAGCGTAGCTTCAATAAGATTAGTGAGTCCATGGCGACTATAGGGGGCTAACGCTCCAAATTTATCTCATGAAACAAGCGTACAAAAAAAGGCATGGATTAGTCAAGTCAAATTTGAGATGAATCTAATAAAAGCGCATCAATGGAATTATAGTATAGACTAATGGTAACTAAATCACTTGTGGTACTATGCGAAATATAACTTGTGAGAAGGATCATACAAGATTTCCAATGATAACTCATCCCAAAGTTGTGCACTCCGAATCTCAGTAGGTTAGCATTTAGATATCCAGCATTGTTGGTGGTTGATCCATTAGTCAAGACTTTCGCCATGTATCATAGATTTTTGAGGAATATTTTGCGTCAAGATGAGGTCTGTCTTGCTCAAGGCTTTTTTAACACTGTTTCGACATTGGTTATCTAAGCACCATATGCGTTAGCTGTTGATATAGTGCCTAAGGCTTATATATTTTGCATACTGATGGGCTTCACCATAGAGTTATACCAATTGAATTGTGAAATGTCGTATAAAATGGTTTATATAAAAGATTCAAGATCAAGGCATGAACAAATGATTTCGTCATAGACGAATCGAGTATGACAATGCTCGAAATGAGTGAACCAAAATAGTGCTTGGGCAGCGTCATAGCCTTAGCTATGACGAGTATGTGCAACGAAGATATTGGATTTAGTTCATATCAGATATGCGACATTTTGTAGTTTAATTGGTATAATATACTTCCTAATTGCTCATTTCTAATATTGATAGAAGATGCATCATACGTCATTCGCAGGGTCATATGAAATGCTATGGCGGTCAATTTTGCAATACTTGAGCTTGGAGATCGATTTGATACAAAAACATCAGTTATCATCGAGACTAAGTATCTATAGTTCGGTATAATATCAGAATATGTGCTCAGTTTATTTTGTTAAATTATTGATTATCATATAGATATACATTTCTACCGAATATATGTATGTGCATGACCTCTGTAAGTACTGTTTGGCATTCAATTTGTTCTTTAGGAGAGGTATAGAATTAGAATTATTAGTCGTTTTACACAAAACCGATTCATGACAACAGTGAAGACTTATTTAGCAGATATCCATCAACTATTTATCGAAGGAGTGGAGCGCGTACTCGAGGATATAGACTATCCTAAGATAGAGATCGTCGGTAGAGCTTATAGTGCAGTAGACCTGCAGAGGGATTTAACGGTTATGGCAGTTGATTTGTTATTCATGGAGTTGAATTTTGCTGATGACGACTCGTTGAGCATGATCACAACGCTTAAGAAGGCATATCCTAACATGCGCATTTGTGTATTGAGTGGATATACTGATCATAAGTTCGTAAAGGAAGCATTTCAAAATGGAGCTGATGGCTATTACAGCAAATTTAACCCATCCTCAGAACTAACGGCTTGTATAAATGAAGTGATGCTTGGTAATACTTTTTTAGCATCAGGAATCCAAATCACGCCTAAAAAGAATGGTAAAAGTAATTTTACCAAGGTGAATTATTTAGAAGATAGATTCTTATTGAAGAAAAAACTGACTCGTAGAGAGCAAGAGGTATTGGAGCTCATCACTAAAGCTATGAATAATAAAGAAATAGCCGATAAGCTGTACATCAGTGATCAAACGGTCGGAGTGCACCGAAAGAATATAATGCGCAAGCTTAATGTACGAAATACTGTAAACCTAATAAAGTTTGCTATAGACCATCAGTTGGTTTAAAGGCAAGTATCAGGCCTACTTCCCCTCCCCTTTAATTTTGGCCTATTCTTGTTTCCAATATATGATCCCTTGTATGTATATGTCTAGAGACAAAAATGAATACAATGACATTAAAGAAACTACAATTACTAATTGTTGCTTTCGGACTAATATTGTTTAGTCTTCCATTGAGCTCGGTCGCTCAGAATTGCAATTTCGCATGCAATGATACCGTCAATATATCTGTTGATAGAAACTGTGAGATTTTTGTCACAGCAGATATGATTCTTGAAGGTTCTAATAATGTATGTCCCAATACGACAATGACAATACTTAGCAATAACATTTCGATAGGGCAACTCATCACGCGTCGATATGTAGGACAGACACTCAGGGTTGATATCAGTCATGGATCCAAAAGCTGTTCCTCCTATCTTAAGGTTGAAGACAAATTGACTCCTGAGATAATTTGTCCACCTAATGATACCTTGCAATGTGATGACAATGATTATGCAGCTACTAATGCTATATTAGAAAATTATCTCGAAAATTTGCTAGAGTCCACACTCGTAGACAACTGTGATAATGAGCAATTGACAGTTGAGATTGTCACTAGATCAATGAGCCAATCTTGTATGGCACCTTTCGCTTCTAAGAGAGATGTGACATTTAGAGCACTTGATAGCCATGGAAATGCTACCAGTTGCAGTTTTGAAATATATTATAAGGCGATTCGTCCTAGGGATATTAATCCTCCATTAAACTTCTCGGGAAGTTTGGCTCTGAACTGTAGAGCAAATTTTCCAACAGTAAATGGGCGGCCATATCCGACAGTTGAGTACTTATTAGGACTACTAGGAGAGCGGACTTTACCTAATATCAATGGAAATGCACTTGCAGATTTAGTTGATGGAAACTATGTGGCAGATAATCGATGCAATTTTATGATTAGTAGCTCTGATCAAGAGTTTCCAGCTTGTGGTGGTAGTTATAAGATTGTTAGAACTTGGTTAGTACAGGATTGGTGTAGTATCTACCCTCCATCTAATTTCTATCAAGTAATTAAGGTCGAGGATAATGAGCTAGATATAACATCTGGCCCAGTATCACGTTCTGTTGCTTCTACTAATTCCAATTGTAGTACTACGATAGCTTTAGATCGACCCACTTTGGCATCTAACGAATGCAGTAATTGGACGTGGCGAGTGATGGTGCAAGCTGAAAACGACAATGACTTCGTTATAGTCAGAGATAATATCGCCTCTTCTATCTCAAGTACTAGCTTTACTTTTTCATTTGGTGTTAATAGAGTCAAGTACGTTGTTACCGATGATTGTGGCAATACAGACGAATATAACTTTAACATTACTGTGCGAGATAACGACGAACCGATGGCGGTATGTGATCTTAGGACAGTCGTGACACTCAATGAAGATTTCAATGCTAAGGTATTTGCTCAATCTTTTGACGATGGTAGTTTTGATCTGTGTTCAGCGATTACATATAAGATTAGACGTATGGACGGTGGGTGTAATTCGTCATCACAGTTTGCTGATTTTGTCAAGTTCTGTTGCGATGATTATGGAAAAATTATAATGGTCGAACTTCAGATTACTGATGCATTTGGATTGACTAGCTCTTGTATGGCTGAGGCATTAATACAGTATGAGGGGGATATTTTGGATATCAGCTGTAGGCCGAATCCGAGCACATTTGATTGTCGCCAATTTGGGGGATTCAATTTAAATAGATTGCCAAGTCCCATTATTACTACCCGAAGTCAATGTATAGGGCCATATGTAGCTCGAGCCATGGTGACTAATGAGAATATAGATGAATGTGGCAATGGATTTAAAAATGTAGTTTGGACTATAAATTATGCAGGGCAGGATACCATTATTTGTTCTCAAAGGTTAAGTTTCCAAAATTTAGATCCATTTGATATCAACGATATCAAATGGCCAGCTAATAGGACTATTAGCTCATGTGATAATCTGGCACCAACTCAGTCAGACATTAACAATATCATCAATACTAATATTGATTGTTCTAATGTAGTCTACTCTGAGCCTCAGGATAGGGTATTTCAAAATTTGTCAAATGCCTGTGTGAAGGTTCTGCGGACTTGGACAGTTGTAGACTGGTGTAGATACCCTGTAGATCCTGCAGCTCGATGGACACATGTACAAACCATAATAGTGAATAAGTCTGAAGCTCCTGTGTTTGCAACTAATGTGGCAACCATTGATCTAATGTTTAATCAGGCCGCATGTAATGCACAAGTGAATCTATCTCCAATGGCTTCTGATGACTGTACCTCTGATAATGACCTGACATGGACATATACTCTTGGATTGATTTCTGGTAATAGTGTGATAGATGTTATCCCAGAAACTATGGGCAAAGAAATTGGGACAAGTTTAGATATTGGGAATTATAGGGCTTCTTGGTCCGTTGCAGATCATTGTGGCAATACGACTACGGCTTCATTTGATTTTGACATAGTAGACAATGTCAATCCTACTGCAAGCTGTAGACCCAATGTATTTATCAACATTGATTCCAATACTGAAAGAGCAAGTCTCAATGTTCAACAGCTTGATAATAATAGCGGAGACATCTGTTCTGATATCACGAGAAGGATAAGACTAGCAGGTACTGACAATTCTTACGCAGAAGACTTGATATTTGATTGTAATCAAATTGGGGATATTGATATTGAATTATTGATAACTGATGGTGCGGGCAATAGTGATATATGCATTACAACTATAGCCGTTGCAGATCCATCTAATATCTGTACTCCTAGTTTTAATAATTCTGGAGTACCTTGTGGGTATGTCATAGATATGGATGGTCAGGATGATTTTATTGATGTTCCATCACTGAGCATCACCCCTGAATTTACTATAGAGGCTGCACTTTTCTATGAGGGTACATCTGGTACCTACGTTACAGTATTTGAATTTGGAAATGACAATCCATTTGTTGGATTCGATAATGGTAGACTTTCGATCTTTGGTGAGATCATAAGCGAGGCAGTGTTTCCAGCTAATGTTTGGACACATTTGGCTGTTACTTATAGCCCATCTAACAATAGATCTCGTATATATATAAATGGGAGTATTGTGAAATCTAGTGCAGCCAGTAAAACCTTTGATGGAGTTGGATTTGGAATCGGATATAAGAGTTCGGATGAATTCTATTCGGGTAAGATGGACGAAGTTCGAGTCTGGGATATAGAAAGATCTCAGGATGATATCATGAGTACCATCAATGATAATTTGACTGGAGGAGAGAATAATTTGATGGCCTATTATAGTTTTGACGAAGTTGGAGGTTTAGTCAGAGATGGTTCTGGCAATCTACATCATGGTGCACTAATGGGAAGCAGTGGAGACAATATTGGCCCCATGTTCGAACAGGTCAATACCATATGCAGTGACATATTTACAGGATCTGCACAAATCGAACTTTCGGGTCAGGTATATACTTTGGATAATGTCTCAATCGAAGATGTAGAGCTCATAGCACAGAATCTTCTTGATACAGATATGTCCTATAGTCATACGGATGTCAGCGGCCAGTATGCATTTAGCAACCTACAAGGATACACACAGTACCATATTAATCCATCTAAGGTTGATGATTATACCAATGGGGTAACCACCTTAGATTTAATTCTTATCCAGATGCATATATTAGGTGTATCTCCCTTAGACAGCCCTTATAAGCTCATAGCTGGAGATGTTAATAACAATGGCTCAATATCTGGAGTTGACTTAGTACAATTGAGACAATTGATCTTGGGCATAACAGACGAGTTGCCTAATAATGATTCGTGGAGATTCGTGGACAAGAATTATAGCTTTGTTGATCCTGAGAGTCCATGGGACTTCGAAGATTTTCGCAAAGTTAGAACAGAAAATCAAAGTGTATGGGATAATGATTTCATAGGTGTGAAGATTGGGGATGTCAATGGATCAGCACAGGCTAATAGTGCTATAGCGGGTAGCAGAAGTTTGGAAGAATCTTATGAATTAGGACTGAAAGTAACCCATGTTAAGAACTCTTTGTCAAGCTCTATTGTCGCCACGAATGACATCATAATAAGCGGACTACAAGTCCAATTAGATTTGGGCACTTATGAAAATGTAAAGGTTATCCCTGGGCTGCTCCGATTGAGTAAAGAAAATTATCATATCAATGGTCGGTCGGTTATAATATCTTGGCACACTGACCGAGCTATATCATTAATAGAAGGCGAGGTCTTGTTTTCTATTGATGGCGCAGATATAAGTAATATCGAATCAAATCAGAGTTTTAATCAACTATATAATTCGTCATTCCAAACTTTGCCAGTCACAATTAATAGAATGAATGACGATGATTTGATAAATCATAATAAGTTGGTAGTATATCCTAACCAGCCTAATCCTTTTACTGATGAAACGATGATTTCTTTTAGTCTCGGAGAACTTGGACCAGTTTCTATTGAGATATACAGTTTAGCAGGAGAATTGCTATTTAGCCATACTGAATCTTATGCTAAGGGAAAGCATCATAAAGTGATTAACACCCAAAAAATCAAATTGAATAAAGGCATTCACTACTATCAAATTAAAACCGAAAAGCAATCTATAGTACGTAAGATGATTGTAATTTGATAACGATGATTTGAACCTTTAAGGAAGTGCTACGATTTCTCATTCTGATAAGGTATCATATTCAAACCTTGATTGAAATATGCTAAGCGTCGCAGGTTTTGTATATATTTGATGAAATCGAATGCTCCTTACTATTGGGTTCAGCTGTTTTATGAATTTATCGAGTGGCGGCCTTTTTTTGGACTATATACCCTCGATGATTCACTTTGAGCAGTACCAACAGATGAACCAGCGTTTTGGCGATAAGGATTTTAGCTCAGCGAAACCAAATTGTCAAAACCTTCACAACGATTGGATATATCAAAGCAGAGGGATACGTATATACCCATCGTAATAAGAAAGAGGAATTGTCGTTATATTTAAACAATGGATTTTCATTTAAACACGGAGTCTTTTAATCAGTTACGTAGTCTTCAAAAACGCGAACGAGATTCACGTCGCTACAAGAAAATCACTTCATTATTGATGTTGCATCAAAAGCACTCCATAGCTGTTATTGAGTC
>JANVCG010098991.1:0-14958 GCA_025505365.1 Haliclystus inabai
GTCAGAAAGTACAAGTTCCCAGTGGAGGTGGACATTGGGGATGTGGTATGTTTATCAATGCTTATGATCAAGCTAGGTTAGGTCTCTTGACTTTGCACAGAGGCAAATGGAACAATAATCAAGTATTGTCCGAAGCATGGGTATCTATGTGCATGACACCCACTGAGGTAAAAGATGATTATGGAATCATGAATTGGTTTCTCAATACTCGCCAAGAACGATTACCAGATGCTCCTGAAGCCGCTTTTTTTCACCTTGGGGCTGGAGTCAATATGATCTATGTAGATCCCATTCATGATATCGTTGTGGTTGCTAGATGGATAGATGGTTCTGCTATGAATGGCTTAATCAAGAGAGTACTGAGCGCTATGAATTGATCAAATCATAATAATTGCTAGTCTCTGCAATGCTTATGATGTGCTGTCCTAAGACTGAACGAAAAGCGAAAAATCGAATGGCAGCAGATGTAATCTATAGCGCTCACAGCATATAGATCATCTACAAATCAATACAGACAAAGTTTAACACTTTAACACCTCTATGACTTAGGATGGGTACGGAGCGTATTCCGATTGATAAGCCTCAAATTGGATGTTATAGGACATCTCAATTGTACAAAATCTTGATGCGCTCAAGTTTATAATCTTAATCTTAGATCAGGTTTTGCACGATCAGTGAATGGTATTGACCCTATACGCTCATTTACACAAACTCATTCACTATCAAATCAAGGATCATTTGGCTAATACTATCGGGTTAAATATCTTACGCATCAATTAACAGACACGTCACATATGAATTTCAGTTATTCAAGTTTAAAATGGTATTCGCTTTTGCTTATTTTGATAACTCCCTTATTTGTTTTTGGGCAAAAAAAAGGCATAGATCAAAGCATTGATGAAGCCTTTGCCCCTTTCTCTCGGTTATGTCAAGATATAGTTTTTGTAGAAATAGCCGGAATCCCCTTGGTTTTGATTTTGTTAGTTGTTGGTGCATTGTTTTTCACCATCACTTTTGGCTTTGTGAATATTCGTCATTTCAAAACCGCTATCCAAGTAGTACGTGGCAAATATGATGCGATAGATGACCATAGCGTAGCCCACAGTGTAGCCGTCAATGTTCAAGATGGAGACATAGTAGATACAATCAAAAAGGAAAGTGAGGAAGGAGAAGTCAGTCACTTCCAAGCACTTGCGACGGCAGTATCGGGCACCGTCGGCAATGGAAATATAGCAGGTGTTGCCCTTGCTATTGCAATAGGTGGACCTGGTGCAACATTTTGGATGATCATATGTGGACTAATAGGTATGTCCTCAAAGTTTGTTGAGTGTACTTTGGGTGTGCAGTATAGAGATGTGGGCGAGGATGGTACTGTCTATGGAGGGCCTATGTACTATCTATCTAAAGGTCTAAAAGATAGAGGCTTCATCACATTAGGCAAAATCTTAGCAGGGGTGTTCGCTGTGCTTTGTGTTTTTGCTTCTTTCGCTGGTGGTAATGCTGCACAATCAAATCAGGCTGCACAGGAGCTGGCATCATTATTTGGGATGACATCATCTGGAGCTGGAACCATCATCGGAGTTGTACTTGCATTTTTTATTGGTATCATAATAATAGGTGGTATCAAAAGAATTGCCTCCGTCACTGAAAAAATCGTACCGTTCATGGCAGGGATCTATATGCTTGCTTGTTTATGGATTATCTTATCCAATTTCAGCTATGTAGATGATGCCTTTGGATTAATATTCAAAAATGCATTTTCTCCACAAGCTGGCTTAGGTGGACTTTTTGGCGTCTTGATATTAGGATTTAGAAGAGCTGCATTTTCAAATGAAGCAGGTGCTGGATCAGCTTCTATTGCCCACTCGGCGGTTAAGACTAAATACCCAGCATCTGAAGGACTGGTGGCTTTATTGGAGCCCTTTATTGATACTGTCGTCATCTGTACGATGACAGCGCTTGTCATAATCATATATAACTCAGGAGGTGTGTTCGAATATGGTGACGCTGGAAACGGCGGAGTACTTATTGACGGGATAGAAGTCAAAGGTGCTGGCCTAACAACCAAGGCATTTGCAGCTTATATCCCATATTCTAATATTTTCTTAACGATATGCGTGGTACTTTTTGCCGTATCTACGATGATTTCTTGGTCTTACTATGGATTACAATCATGGATGTACCTATTTGGTAAAAGCAGAATCGCAGATTTAGTTTATAAATTTACCTTTCTAATATTTGTCATCATTGGTGCAGCCGCTAATATGAAATCCGTTTGGGGATTCGCTGATGCGATGATACTGGGATTAGTATTTCCAAATATGATAGGTCTATTTTTCTTATACCCTTATGTAAAACGAGAGTTAGGTAAATATCTATCAGCTATTAAAAAATCATAATAAAAAAGGTCAGTTTTCACTGACCTTTTATTCATAGTATTTTATTAAGAGCAATCAAAAACTGTTTTGAATTATCTTTATAATCCAATCAGTTTTTGGGGTTTTTCGTCTGATAAAAGACGAAATCAAATTCATATATAAGACACAGCAGTATAGCTTATCCCCTACCTCATATGCTGAAGTATTGAGACTAAAATGATGAAATACTATTTACTCTTCGGCTCTAATATTGGTAATAGTAAGTCCTATATCGAAAAAGCCAAATATCTGCTTTCTCTATTAGTAAGTGATCACATGACTGAATCATCTATGTATCACACAGAGCCATGGGGCGAGACAGCTCAAAAGTATTTTCTAAATCAAGTAATTGAACTCAATACTCATATACAACCGCTTGAGCTAATGAGTCATATCAAGCGCATCGAAACACTCTTAGGTAAAAGAAAGGAAACAAAATATGGACCTCGAACGATAGACATTGACATATTACTCTGCGATCAAAAAATTATAGATCACAAAAATTTAATAGTACCCCATCCGAGAATGCACAAAAGAGCATTTACATTAATACCTTTAACTGAAATTACTAAAAATCTAATTCACCCGAGACTCAATAAAACTATGGAAGAACTCTTGAGTGAATGTGAAGATACTTCTGAAGTAAGCAGAGTCAAATGAGCGTAACCTTTCCTTATAGCTACATATGTATAGAGGGCAATATTGGCTCGGGTAAAACATCATTTGCTAACAAAATCAAGGAAGAATACAATTGTGAGCTAATCTTAGAGGACTTTCAAAACAATCCATTTTTACCTCTTTTCTATGAGGACAGAGATCGATATGCTTTTTCTGTTGAGCTATTCTTTATGACTGAGCGTTATAAACAATTACAAAGACAACTATTGTATAAAAATATGTTTAGTCAATTTACCATTGCTGACTACTCATTTGTTAAGTCCTTGCTATTTGCCAAAAACAATCTAATCGAAGAGGAATATCGATTATTTGTGAAGTTATGGAATGTTCTAAGCGCCTCCTTTCCGAGGCCAGACATAATGGTATATTTCCATCGAGACATAAGCATTCTTAGAGAATTCATTATAAAACGAGGGCGCAAATATGAAAAGTTAATTAAGGACAGCTATCTACAACAAATACAGGATTCCTACTTCGAATATATCCGTAACATACTCACATTTCCTGTCTTGATCATCGATTTGAATACTATTGACTTTATGATTGATACCAGTCACTATGATGCCATCAAGCAAATCATTGCTACTCAGTATAATCCTGGGGTGCATCGAGTGAGTCTATTAGTATAAATTGCTCATTGGGATATCTCCCTCTATCCTATTGATCAGATAATTAATCCCAAATTCTAAGGTGCCTCTGCTACCGGTAAATTGTGTGATAGGCCCTAATCCGACATCATAAGATATGTTAAATGAATATTGTGCCCATTGATATCCTGAAAACACATTAATCGATGTACCAACTAATCCATATAGTCCATCTTGTACGATAGGCATCAATCCCAGTAGAACAAACCTATCTCCATACGGATCTAACTGATAGCAAATACTGGATCTATAAGAGAAGGATTGAAATACATCTTGTTTCATATACACTATCGTATTGATCCAAGAAACCTCCTTATTGATTGTATAGCGTAGACCAGCGATAGCGGTGTACCGCCTTTGTATAGGCAGAAAAGCCCCTTGATATACTGCTTGATTATACGATGTAAGGTGAAAGGTTGACAAGCCCATATAGTAACTACCCCAGGCAATATCACTATGCCAACTAAGCCCAAGCGACAAATCAATTCCTGCTCTATCTCTGAGTTGATTTAATGCGATCTCACCAGAAGGAATCCCCAAATTCACTCGCTCATCCACGATATCATATTGACTACCGAACCAAAAATCAGTATTAGTCAATCGTACTATATCATAGCCCAATGAGGTGCCTAATGATAATATCTGTGTATTTCCATTCGCACTCCCTACCAGTTTAGAATAGCTTAAAGCAATCGCCACATCTGTTTTTGCCACTAAACTTGAGATTGGATTTTCATCCAATACTCGGGCTTCTATGGTCATTTTGTCATTTTGATTTATCTCTCGTACATGCTGAATGTACAAGGAAGAGATACGATTAGGGCTAACTACATTTGGTGAGCCTGAGCGTCCTGATGAAGGCAGGTTTAACGCCTGTCTGTAGTTAATTCCTATACTATAAGTATGAGTTGACAGACCCATCATAGCAGGATTATAATACGTAATATTCTGATTCAGATTATTAAGCAAAACATCCTGAGTTGACAGATTGTCTATAACAGATAATGCTGCAGTGAGCATTAGCACTATTTTAATCATCTTAGAATCGTTGTAGAACCTGTAAACGAATTGGTTCTACCATCAGGAAATAATGCAGATGCAGTCCATATATAGGTACCAGCAGGCATCAAGACCCCTCTGTAAGTTCCATCCCAACCAGAAATTTCGGTATTAATTTCAGAGTTATATAGTGAGTAAAGATTTACACCATTACGATCATATACCTGAAAATCAGTTATGATTGCCCCAACTGTTCCATATGCATATAGCTTATCATTTCTACCGTCATCATTAGGTGTAAATGCAGTTGGGACCACTACATGATTCGCTCTTTTTACGATAATCTTACGTTCGTCATATGCTAGACAACCTGCATCATCCATGGCCTCTACTGAGATAATGATAGAGGACTCCATTCGATAAAACGTAAAGCTATCACATTGAACACAAGGGATCATATCTGCTGGATCTGACACCCAAAATAAATCATAGTCCCCTTGAGCACCAGAGGTAATCAATGAAACATCCACATCCTGCATCTCATAAGTGAAGGTGTCTGTATCCAATTGTATCACAAAAGGATTAGGTTGCTCAACGACTATATCATTGATGTCAAATCTACAATCGGATTGATCAACTAGGGTTATGTCATATGATCCTGCACCCAAGTTACTGATTACAGGACTTGATAATCTAATATCATTGTTCAGTATATAACTGACATCACCAATCGCACCTGATGCACTAATATAGATAGCACCTGTCGCCTCTCCATTGCAGATTACATCCGACACGGTCGCTGTACCAGTCAGTGCTTCTTTTGGTTCAGTGATAACTACCTTATAATCAAAAGAACAGCCCGAAACAGAAGTGATCAAAGCTTCATAAGTCCCAGACAATAGATTATCAATCGATGGACCTATTCTGTTGATTTGGTCTGCACTTGACCATGCTATCTGATAATCCTCATCTATACCTGAGATATCTAAGTTTATGGAGCCTGCATTCTCGCCTTTACAGCTGTTGTCTACAGATTGATGCTTGATGATGACCTCGTCAGCACTTGATATGGATTCAATGAAAACACTTTGGCAACCTCTACTATCCTCTATTATGATCTCATAATTACCCACAGGCAAACTATCTAGGGTCAATTGACCATCTGTAGTAGACTGTAGAGATTCATTTATAGATATGATATAAGGACTCTGACCATTAATGATCTGCATCTCAATGAAGCCATCTTTTTGGCCATAACATGTGTTATCGACTGTTGTGATCTTGGCACTTACAGGTTCTGGTTGGGTGATCCTTATACAGGTATCTATTGAGCAAGATCCTGAGAAGTTAATTACTGCGCAGTATTCGCCAGCTGATAGCGCATCTATAGACGTACCACGTGCCCCATTGGACCATTCTACTGACTCAATTTGGCCTGATATGACTGTTAGTTGGATCGAACCATCAGGACTGTAAGCACACCCTAAGTTTTGGGCATTTATATCAAATATCACAGTACTCAATTCATCTATTATCACCGTATCTACAATTGAACAATTGTTGCCATCGGTCACCGTATATATATATTCACCTGAAGCTAAACTTGATAACTCAGTGCCGGCCGATCCACCATTCCAACTTATGTTATAGGGTGTTTCTCCACCAGATATAGTCAATTTTATAGATCCATCAGCTATGTAATTGCAAGTGGCGTTGGTACTAGTATGTACCACCGCTAATTCTTGAGGTTCCATTATTTCTGCCGTCACACGATCATTGCACCCTACAAAATCAGTCACTTCGATTAAATAAGTACCTGCCAATAGAGCTTCCAAAGAGTTTAATGGAGGGACTTCGGTATTCTCATCGGGATATACACTGATCTCATAGGGTGGGGTACCTCCCGAAAGGCTATAACTAATGGAGCCTGAATCACCCCCAAAACATGCCACATCTACAATATCTTCTATTACAAATTTGACTCCTTCGGATGTTTCAATTGTAAAGTCGTCTGTATAAACACATCCAGATTGATCCGTAATGCTAAAACTATGAATCCCTGGATCCAATCTAAAGGCACTACTTTCGGTCGAGCCTGTACTCCACGTATATTGATATGGTGGATTTCCGCCCACAACAAATAAATCAGCAAATCCCTGAAGACCACAATATGCGTTAGATATCTCCAACTCTACTTCTAGAGCAGGTAATCCTTCGATCATAAAGTCTATGGAGTTCACACATCCATAACCATCCGTCATCACAACTGTATATGAGCCTTCATCAAGTCCCGTGATCACAGGATTGTCATAGACCGTACTATCTATCACAAATTTGTACGGTCCTTGGGTAGTTGTTGTCACCAATTCTATCAATCCATTGGGATTACATGACGATGTATTATTCATACGACGAATGATATCTATATCAGGCACTATGCACTGAGATGTGCCACAGAGTAATGTAGATGCCGCACTGCTACAATCACCAGCGGTTGTCCTAACAGAAAAAGTTACGGTCTGCTCAGAGAGTAAGTCTGAGATCAGATATGACTGATCCGTTCCTATTGGTATCCACTCTCCTTCATTATCAATTTGCACTTCATAACGATCCAACGGATCTTGAGCCGACCACTTAAATCTAAGCTGATTTCTAGCAACCTCGGTGCAGGTCAAATCCAATGGTGCCATCAGATCATCAGAGTAGATAATGTGTACAGTATCCACAGAAGTGCATAATGCTGCATTAGTCGCTTCTATATACACCGTAACATCATTATTGACTACGTAACTCTCATCAATCAAACGATTATCATCAATAGTTAGCTGAACCTCCACATAATCAGGATTGAGTAATGTCATACTGGTCCTATCCAAACTGCCCCTGTTACTGTTCACAATTACATCTTCAATAAGCAATGACCAGATTCCATTTACTGCTGATATTTCATCAGCAAATATGCTGTCCCAATCCACTAACTCCACAATACAGATATCCTCACCAAAAGCAGTACCCGATAGCTCGCCGGCGTCGATCAGATTGAATACTTTACCATTTGGGGTTCTCAATTGAATTTTTAATTCGGACAAATCATCATGTGTCAAGCCTTCCAAACATAAGTCTTGGATAATCCTAGCGATCTGAAAAACCCCAGAAAGAGCAACAGGGATATCTATTGTGACCACTGGCTGTTGAATTTCTCCTAAAGCTGTAATCACAAAAGGAGATTTATAGATTCCTATTTTTTCTGATTGCTCAGGGAGTCCAAGCTCTAATAAACTCTTAGGTTCACATATGGATTGATCTTCTAACGGACTCGAATATTTGGATATGATGTCATCTTGAATCACGATACTGATCGTATCTATAGCACAAGCTCCCTCAGAGCTTATAATTTTTAAAACCTCGTCACCTTCTGTTATTGCATCCTCTACTGCGCTTATCTCAATAGTCGCTCGAGTATCGCCAGCTTGAAGCGAAAATACACTACGCTCAATGCTATAATCAGACGCATCTGCACTCCCAGTCTGAGAGCCATCAATAATCTGTATTGGGATGGTTGTAGGAGCTGTTACAGGATGATCAAACTCTATAATCAATGATCCGGAGGAACATCCTTCTGTCAGCTTATGATCGATACCTAAATCACTATAGATTCTATAGTTAGTCGTACTCAGGCTTTTACCTTCGAGAAATACGGCACTGTCAAAATCAAAATCATTACTATCACCAATAATCAGCTTGATCGTATATACCTCACAGGGTATCAATTCTGCCTTAGCTTTAAAAACGTCCAAATATCCATCGAAGATGAAATTAAGACTTCCCGAATTGTCATTATAGTACTCAGAAAACGCCAAAGACTCATCAACTTGGTCACATAAATCTGATGGATCATTAGAACTCGGCATTCCATTGTTGACACTATTAGTCCACACAGGATAATCTGTAAATGTATTGCCACTAGGATCACTCGGATCTGGAACTAAAGCAATATTATGCAATTGATAATCTGGCCCATTAGGGTTAGGTCCACTTATGAAAAAGGCGAATAAATCATTAAATTCTGAACAATTAAATTCTGGATATTCCTCTGATGCGAATACATATCTAAACTCCATAGAACTGTTCTGCGGAATGAACTCTATTTCAACACCTGTTACTTCTTTTAATTCATTAGTGGTGAGCGCTTGCAAATCTTCATCAGTTGCTACAAAATCAATATCTGCTGTACTGCCCGTAGTTTCGCTGGTATTGGCCATGTCAATCGAACTCACCTTGCCTGTAGACAGAACAATTCCCTTGTTCAAATTGATATCGTCAATGCCATGATCAAACAATCCTATGGACTGACTACTCCCGATAACATTGATATTAGTAACTCTGATGCCGTTACCTATAAAGGCATCCTCAATCAAGCGTTTGACCGTTAGATTTGTCTCATTGCTGCTGGTTACGTTTATTTGCGAAGACAATGAAAATGCTGACAAAAGAAATGACCATAGAAAGCAAGCTTTCATGCGAGACGAAAAAAAATAATATTTTCTTTTATATAAGTTCAACCCCAAAACCTTTTGAGCAATTCTTGTCTTAACCAATAGCGACAAAAAATTAAACGCTTATTTTACTCCTTATTTTAATAAAAATACAACTATATACATATGAGACAGTTTTTAAAGCTTGTCACCTCATCTTGTTTAGGTAATGTTTTAGCCTTTTTTACACTTTTTCTTCTTTTAGCAGTGATCAGCTTGCCAAGCAACTCAGATACAGGTGTATCTGCTAAGTCTATTTTGCATATAGAACTGAATACCCAAGTGCCTGAATTAACCAATAATGTCAAAAGTACTTCCTATGTTTTTGACGAATCAAATACTATAGGTCTAAATGATATTAAAGCATTATTAGAATCGGCTAAAATAGATAAAAATATTGAAGGAATACTCATTCAGACTGAGACCACCACGATGAACCCTACAAAAGCACTCGATATAAGTAGAGCGATCAGATCGTTCAAAGAATCTGGCAAATTCTGTTATGCTTATGGAGATTATTTCACTCAGAGTGGCTATCTAATCGCCTCAGTAGCTGATAGTATTTTTATAAATCCTAATGGTTTTATAGATATGAGAGGCTTAGGTATGGAAATACCTTATTATAAAGATTTGGCGGATAAGAGCAAGATCAGTTTTGATGTTTACTATGCGGGTAAGTATAAAAGTGCAATTGAACCATATTATTTGAGTGAAATATCGGACAACAATAGATCTCAAACTAGAGTATTTCTCAATGACTATATCAGTTATATGAGTCAATCTATAGCAAATAACAGATCAATATCTAGCGATGAAGTCATTGAAGCCATGTCAAACTATGCTACGGACAATGCCAAGGACTGTGTCGATTTAGGTTATGTTGATAGAATCCTCTATGCCGATCAAATCGAAGATCTGATCAAAAGTCAGGTAGGCAGTAGAAAGCTCAACTTAATTTCCTTAGAGGAATATCATCTCAATAGTTCGCACGCGAGTCAATCAGGATCTGATCGAATTGCAATAGTCTATGCCGAAGGCACGATCGATCAAGTCGGAGATCAAAAAGGCAGTATTACCGTAGAACGATATGACCACATTTTTGACAAATTAATAAAAAATAAAAAAGTTAAAGCCGTTGTATTAAGGGTCAATTCTCCTGGTGGTAGTGCTTTTGCTTCAGATGTAATCTGGCAAAAAATTGAGGAAGTCAAAGAATCGGGCAAAGTAATCGTTGCTTCATTTGGAGATTATGCGGCATCAGGTGGATACTATATAGCATGTGGAGCAGATTACATAGTATCCGAACCGACAAGCTTAACTGGGTCTATTGGGGTGTACTCGATGATTCCAAACTTTAGCGAGTTTTTCAAGAAGAACTTGGGTATCAACTGGGATACTATCGGGACTGGCAATCATAATTTCATCTATTCCATTTTGACTCCTAAGAGTAGATCAAACCATCAGAAACTACAGCGCAATACCGACAGAACGTATAAAATGTTTTTGGACAGAGTGTCAGCAGGGCGAAACATGGACCTAGAGCGTGTTGATGAGATTGCGCAAGGGAGAGTTTGGAGTGGAGCAGATGCTGTTGAGATTGGATTAGTGGATAGCTTAGGTTCGCTGCAGGAAGCAGTACAGATTGCGGCCAATTTGGTAGGATCATCAGAATACAAAGTGCTCCAATATCCCGTAATTGAACGATCTATATACGAAGAGATCATATCATCCATCATGAGCGAAGGTTCTATTAAAGCACATCTGAGACCCAAGTCTCATCAGAGCTTATTAGATCAATTTAGCGATTACTTAGAACCAATCATCGAAGCCTCAGAAACACCACAAGCTCGATTACCTTTTATATTGACAGAATAGAGTTACCAAAATTATTTGTGACGGATAAGCCAAATTAACAGAATCTGTATGTGAACATGAAATTTACTAATGTCAGTCCGATCCATCTTGCAATCCATGTAACTCAGTGGGTCATAATAGACATCTCGCCTATACACAACTAAGGTTCTGAAAACGCATGACCATATCTATCATAATGAAAGCTCTATGGCTTGTATAGACGACTAAGTGTCAAATACACAAAGATTCTGTCATCTATGTCTGAAGGATATATAGAAATTGAGCATGTGATTGTGATCAAAGATATGATTACCATATATGATATAATGATATGATCATGAATGATAAAGCTTCGCAAAGTGCCCTGTAAGCAACATAAGTAGTATCTATCGCGGCCACAGTGGCAAGCCTTATGATAACATTTGAAAAAAGTTGTGATACTTTACTCAATCGATATGATATCAAAGATGGCTCTAATCCAACGACGCTGAGTAGATCGAGAAATGATGCGGTTTGCTTAGTTGAGCTTCCTTGTTTACTTTTGACAATTTGGAAGCTATGATGAAGCCTGTAAAACTAGCTTGATCAACAATTGCTCTCTCGCTATCTGATGTAGAAATATAATTTGTAGCTGCAACATATAGAGTATGAAATCATTAATCAAGTGAATAAAGACCAAAAAATACATGTAACTGATGGAAGGAGCCGTGTTAATGCCATTATTCCCTTTAGAAATCATCGTCTACCCAGGACAGAAAATGAATCTTCATATATTTGAATCAAGATATCGACAATTAATTCGCGATTGTAGCGAAGACAAGATAACTTTTGGCATACCGAAGTATCAGCAAGACCATCCTTTAAAATTTGGAACAGAAGTTGAGCTAGCCAAAATAGCTATGACCTATCCTGATGGTCGCATGGATATCGTGATTAAAGGTATCGGCCCAATAGAAGTAAATCGATATCTCAAAACATATCCCGACAAACTCTATCCAGGGGCTTATGTAAGCAGAAAGTACTGGGATAACTTGGGCGACCCCATATTATATGAGCAACTCAAACAAAGACTCCTAGATCTCTATCAATATATGAATATCTCCAAAATCCCAGAAGCCTTAACGAATTCATTTACGACATTTGAGATCGCTGAAAAAGTTGGATTTAACGCATCTCAAGAGTATGAATTTATCCAAATCCCTGGGGAAGAGGATCGTCAAAAATACATGATTGATCACTTAGATGTGATGATTCCAAAGATCAAAGAATTGGAGGAAATCAGAAAAAAAATTCAAATGAATGGTCATTTTAGAAACATTACTCCTCCAAAAATCTAATTTAACGACGCAAAATGCTCAATATGATTTTAAGTAAAAACGGCCTATTAATCCTCAGCTTCTTGACGCTCTATGCTTGTCAGGATAGTGTACCCGAAATTGCAGTATCTATAGAGGACAAAATAGTCAAAGAAGTAATAGCGGATCAGGCAGGAATTGCATCTGCACATCCTGCAGCAACTCAGATTGGCCTTGACATACTCAAGGCTGGTGGCAATGCTGTTGATGCCGCTATAGCCACACAGTTTGCCCTTGCAGTATGCTACCCTGTTGCAGGCAATATAGGGGGAGGAGGTTTTATGGTAATCCGCAATGCTGATGGAACGATTGCGACATTGGACTTCAGAGAAATGGCACCATCTGCCGCTCATAAGGACATGTATCTTGATGACCGTGGTGACGTAATTGAAGGATTGAGTACCTATGGTCATTTGGCCTCAGGAGTACCTGGGAGTGTAGCAGGAATGATTGAAGCCTTTGACAGGTACAGCAAGCTCAAAGATTGGAAACAACTCCTACAGCCATCTGTAAATTTAGCAGCAGAAGGTGTTGAACTAACCACGAGAGAGGCAGAAGCACTGAACAGATATAAAGACAGATTCCTCAAAGCCAATACTAGGCCGACTCGATTTGTCACAGAGGGCGAATGGGCAAAAGGAGACATCTTGCAACAACCTGAATTAGCGGCAGTACTCAGAGCTATCCGAGATGAAGGATTTGATGGATTCTATGGAGGTTGGGTTGCCGACAGTATCGTTGCAGAGATGGATCGAGGTGGTGGGATCATCAGTTTGGAGGATCTAGCTTCTTATGAAGCCAAATGGCGCGAACCGCTTATAGGAGAGTATAAGGACCACACCATTATCTCCATGCCTCCACCATCGAGTGGAGGAATTGCATTACAACAATTACTAGGTAGTATAGAGCCTTATGATATTGCTTCTTACGGTTTTCATAGTCCGCAAGCCATTCACTTGATGATAGAGGCAGAACGGAGGGTCTATGCAGATAGAGCCACTCACTTAGGTGATAGTGATTTCTATGATGTCCCATTAGAAAGTCTCATCCAAGACGTGTACAATCAAGATAGAATGAGCTCTTATGATCCTTTGCAGGCATCGGTCAGTACAGATATAAAAGCTGGCACACCTGCCCCCAAAGAAAGTGATCAGACCACTCATTTCTCTATCGTGGACGAATATGGAAATGCCGTGTCTCTAACCACCACTATCAATACTGGTTATGGCTCCAAAGTCGTCGTCGGTGGTGCAGGTTTCTTTATGAACAATGAGATGGATGATTTCAGCTCCAAGCCAGGAGTACCCAACTATTTCGGATTAATAGGCAACGAGGCCAATAGTATCCAACCTGGCAAAAGAATGTTGAGTTCAATGACTCCAACTATCATAGTAGATCCAGAAGGAAGATTAAAAATAGTGGTGGGCACCCCTGGTGGCTCAACGATTATCACTTCGGTTTTCCAAACCATCGTCAATATTTTAGATTTTGATATGAATGCGAGTGAAGCCACCCAAGCATGTAGATTTCACCATCAGTGGCTGCCGGATGCTACATTCTATGAACCCGATTGCTTTGATGAGGCATTGATAGGGCAATTGACAGAGATGGGTCATATGCTCAAGTCTCGTGCTGAGGTTACTGGTGGAAATGGCCTCATCGGCAAAATAGAAACTATCCTCATCAATGAACAAGGCAAGCTTGAAGTAGCAGCTGATCGACGTGCTAATGATACGGCCATGGGGTATTAATAAACAAAGATGACAAATGGCTCGAAATATTATAGGAGTTATCATAGGAATTGTAGCAGCTGGACTAGCTACTTACTTCGTACAGTGTATTAGCACTGGACTATTCCCATTGCCACCAGATTTAGATCCAAAGGATTTTGATGCGATGAAAGCACATGTCGCAACCTTACCACCATTGGCATTTATCATTGTATTGGTGGCTCACTTCGTGGGTGCATTAGTTGGCGCACTGACTAGTGCTAAGATTGCATCAACACATCATATGACGATTGCTATGTTCGTAGGAGGGTTCATGTTAGCAATGGGGATCTTAAATCTGGTCACTATTCCTCATCCAATTTGGTTTATGATAGTCGATATGTTTGTGTATCTCCCAGGGGCATACTTGGGATATCGTATATATCTCCGATATTTTCCCAATCAAGCTGCGTGAAACAAAATTTGTTGAACCAAATCACGCAGTAATTCACTTGGATCATTTCTTCGATCTCCTACTCCTTTGCTCTTTAGATCTGCAACCGAGATAAGATTGATGATCAGCTTGATCTTGTCAGGGCGATATTTAGTTTTGGCAACATGAAATTCTTTGAGCGCAAACTGAGGTATTTTGAGGATTTGAGCCAATTGATGATCATTGCTTGTACTGGTCTGCGTCAGAATTAACAGACGTTGGAAATGAGTAAAAAGACTTGGCAATAACATCTGTATGGGATTTTTTTTGA
>JANVCG010099102.1:0-14957 GCA_025505365.1 Haliclystus inabai
ATGATGATGATGATGATGATGATGATGATGATGATTTAAACAAAGAGTTTTCTATCATTTGTGATAGCTAAAGTTCATGTTCAACTGCTCAGGTTGAACTTAAGTCCCGACACCATGCAAAAATGCCTCAATCTTTTTATCAATTGCATTTGTTGAATTTTTGTGACATTTTCAGTGAGTTTTTTTATAGCTCGAGATTCGAGAGAGATATTCAATCGCCATCAATAGCCAAAGACACGAACTTCTGCCAGTTGTAATCTTGTCTCTGGTCTGGTTATGCGAACAACAAGATATTTGCCAACAACAGGTGCATCGCATTGGAGAGAACGGATAAGTTCAGTAGCATATTCCACATCTTTTACACACCTACAAAGAATGAGTATTGCCACAAAGTATCTGTATTTATTGTTAACCTGTTTTTTAAGGTTTCTTGGAATTCATATTATACTATAAATATTAGGATTCGATAAATGATTTATCGTTTTGAGAAATGATAATTTATACGTTTCTATGTTAAAAACTTTCTCAATTAAGATCTTCAAGGTCAATTCCATTCTCGTGACTGCCATACAAATATGCTAAATAATTTTTCTTGCAAAATATCAATGAAATAGAACTAATTTGATGTTCAATTTGAATTGTTTAGACTTGATTTATTGTCATCTAAAAAGCTTAACATGATTTTATGGCCACATTTTAAGATGCTGAATTTTGCTAGAGGTCCTTTAATGAATTAGCGTGAAACAAAAGAGAATAAGTACACATGAAAAATGAAAATGAAGAGATGCTTTAATGTTTACCTCGGCAAACCACGTTCTACAACTGGAAATATTTTCACACAACCACCCAAATTTCGATGGAGTTGGAGTGCAGAATTAAAGTGAGAAAGTATTGTTCCGATTGAAAAATGAATGAGTATCGATCCAAGTTCGCGGATGTCATTGCTCGAAGATCATTTCATCCCACTTAGAATATTCTTCTGGAGTACAGCTTAGTACTGCTTAGCTTGAATCGACTTCAATCGCGAGATGTTCCGCCAAGTTCGAAATTTTGCTATTTTGTCTTACTGATTAGTATATTTGGATGAGGCTGATCACGTTTAATGCATCATTCAGCTCATTTGGTGAAGAGCCTTTGGAATGTTGAAAAAGGCCTAGACAGACAGGTCGGTTTGAATATGATTTTATGAACTGTAAACTAGTGTCTTTGACAAAGTTGATAGGGTATTACTAGAGGGGGGCCGTATATTAGACACTGCTTATTGTAGTCTTCGTAGGAATGAAAATATTTCACGATATTTTACATCTCGAGAAATAGCAGTGACTTCAAATTGGAGAAAGATTAACAAAAATCGTGCAGTTTCGGCCAACATAATCCGCCTTCAATCCAAATGTTGACACATTCAAGTGATTTCATTGGTCCAGTAGGCATCTATTTCGCAGCTAAACTTTATTGGGAGTAGCAATGGAGAGCAAATCAAGAATTAAGGGCTATGCTCTATGCTGCCCACAATAATTCGAGGCTGATCTATTTTGCACCATGGACTTAGATAGCAGACTGTACCTAACAATGTCTCCGCCAAATTTCTTCGGTGTTGATCAATTTAAGCATGCGACATTGAGTTTAAAGGGAGGAAACTGACCGGAATGCTTTGTATATTTTCAACTTGAAAAACGTATACGTTTTTCAAGATTACGTAATCAGAGTCTCGCTTGCCTGTATTGAAATGCAATACGAGAGTCAAAATCAGACAGTGAAAACCAAATCGAAATATCGACGGCGTGTTGTGTGTGAGAACTACAAAGTTTTAAATTAAATTCAACGTGGAAATCGAATAAATGCTGCTCGAATTATTGCTATGTGTGTGAAACACATGTTGCAGAATTGTATTCAAATCAAAATCCTACAGCTAGAATTCTAAATATCTATTTATCATGTGCATAAAGACTGGCAAAGCTGGCCGATCGGCTTTGTGATTTCATTTATAAACGGAAGAGATCAACAATTAGTTTTGTGATGGGAATTCTCAATTCAATTTTGTGCATCGATTGAGTGCTATATTATCTGTTTGCGTCCTGCTATCATTTGTTACTGTTCCAATATTGGAGTTGTCGAAGCTGTTATTTGTGAATGATTATGTTACATGTTTTTTCCGATTCGGAAGCACTGCAGTTATGACAGTTTTGTTTTGTTTCTCTTTATGGGAGGGAACAGAAACCGTTCAGTTTTCAAAGTGATACTTTTGTTTTCCTCCCCAAACTATAAATTGCGTGTATCTACTGCTACTCTGCTTTAAATCAGAATCTTTGTTATGATTTAAATTAAAACGTCCGTCCACAGCTGTGCCCACCATTTTCTATAGCATGAAAACTGTGACTTCAAAATTGAGCTTCAGGACCTCCATTTGCGAATCAAGGGGGGGGGGCAAAACAATACAAAGCATGCCGGTCAGTTTCCTCTATTTAAAGTTATACTGTAACACTTCAAAATTGGTCCCTATAGATTCTGATTGCCTTACAGTCATGTCGATATGTCACCGCGTATCTAAGGTAGAATTCAGAATTTTCGGATAGTCGCAGAAGATTAGGAAGGTGAACAAAAAGTTTCTTTATGGTAATAAATTGCTTTGAAAATGTTATGATATAATCACGTGCAGCCATAATTTGCACGAGTAAACTCCTCTTAAAGCTGAATTCTTTGAATAATTGAATTTATAATTCAAAGTACGAATAGGTTTGATCAACAAAATTATTATCGAAATTGCCTGGTTAACGTTTTCCTCCATCTACATTTTTGGGAGTACTGTTTTGATAAGAGTTTCATAATATTTTATAAATGAGCAATTGAGCAAGTGTCTTCTTTCATATCAAATTTAAGTTGTCTTGAAATCAAGAGTGAGCTACAAACAATCTCAATCAATTTGCAGAATTCATGAATCACGTCCGTCTGAATAAAATTCAAAATTGCTGAAAGGTTTATACTGTGAAGTTTTAAACTTGTGTTACAAATCAAATGTCAGGCAAAATGAAAAGCAAACTTACTCGCCTATAGGCTCGGGATTTGTTATGCCTTTCTCGTGTTTTCCTTGCGTGCCTCTCGTGGTGACATGATTGAGCCCATGCATGTCGCACAGCAAGGTGTATGTCGGATTTCGAAGTTTTATTACATTTAGTGCTTGAAACATTATTTTCCACAGCCCATTCACTCTAGCTAGTGGTCAGTGGTCCTTTTTTAATATTTAGGATTTTGTTTGACTGAATATAATATTCTGATTACCTATGAATTAAAAATCACAAAGTTTTGGTCTCATTTAAATAAGCTATAAATTCGCGAAAAAAGGATATGAAATAATACAATCACAGTCATTCTGAATCATTATTGGAAAGTGAAAATTGCATTTACACATAACTCGACAAATTTTCATAAAGATTGAGTGGGAAAAACTTTGAAGAACTTCATGAATAAAAGTCGTTAGACATGGACTCAGAAACACATGAAACATACAATCATACTTCCCGATTTATATGTTCAGATGTCAAAACCTACGTTTGAACACAGCTTGGACTTTCCTTCATCGGTTGATTTTGAATCTGGATAGTGAATCTATCAAGGAATTCTTTGTTTGCATCATTCCTGTTGTAAAGCATCACCTTCGTTACGACGTAGATATTACCAAAATCAATTTGCAGCCAAGGATTGTCCTGAAAATTAGTGATTAAACCTCCGTATGTAAATGCGTGATGGCCTAGATTGCCGTCGATTGCCTTAGAGCATGGAAACGTAGCCGAGTGTAAACTGCTTTGATAACACAATTTACCAACCAAGGAAATCTCTGCAAGAGCAAACATAATTTCAAAAAAACGTCATCATAATCAATATATATTCATCTACTGTTAATTTCCACAAAATGCTCAAAAATCAGGTTCCATTTGCTCTCAAAATTTTTAGAAAGAAAACAAAATTAAATTTTTACTATATTTTTAAGAACTGCGTTATGGAGAAAATAGCACACAGCTATTTGCGTTTGAGAAATCCTCCAAAATTATTCGGTTCCTGTAACTTACTATAAATTGACTTAAAGTGTAGATATTTTTAACAAACTTTCGCAATAAAATATAAAAACTTAAAGTCCACGAAATGAATTCAAGTCAATTAATTAATCAATGCAAGGCACAAGCCTTTTTTCAAAAAAAATATTCTCAACTGGAGTTGTCAATCTTTTCAGGTAAAATATTCAGAAAAAAGTTCCCATAAATTTTATCACAAGTGCGCTTACTAGATTTAGTGCACTTAGTTCAAAGAGTAAATTAGAAGAAAGGCAAAACAAGTTTATTCTGGATTTGCTCATGGTCCAATCAAGCCAAAACACTCAGAAATAAGTAGGAGGATGACTAGAAGAATTGCAAATGAAATAATGCTGTATCCAGAAGCGCTGTTCTGAATGATAACTGAATTGTCTAATTTCTACAAGGTATTTTGTTCTCGTAATCTTCTTCCAAACTTTTCAAAATAAGATAACAGGCGCCAATGGTAATAGTTCTAGAAACTTCCACATTGCACCCTACTCTCATATGTTTCGTAGGCAGGAGAGAGTTCCAAACATTTATTAGGTTAGTCTAATATGGTGATCATTGTCTCCAATTTGAAGAAGAGATAGATCACTCCGTGAATCATGTAGACGCAGATTTGTTCATCATTATGTAGCGGTGAACATATCGCTTCTGTAATCACAACCAGCACTTAATTACTACACAGTTTTGTCAATTATTCAAGGTAGCTTGAATAGCTTCAAGCTATAAAATCAACCAGTTCAAGTTTTTTCCCCTATTCGTACATAATGAATTGAATGAAAAACGGGCTTCTAATGGCCTTTAATGTTTTTGTGATTGTGAACCTTGTTTTAACTCAATCATGCACATGGCTTAAATATGTATTTTTGTATAGAAGCTTCTGTGAAATAAAGTTAATGTGCTTCCATGCCAATGTTATTTACTCCAAAGCCTACATTTGTGATCTGTGAATTATGTAAACAATCCAGTCATTACAAAATTGCATTTCTGTTTTGGCTATTTAATGAGCTCTTGTTTATCATGTGGAACTTTGCCTTCTGTTTGGAAACAGGTATTGTTAAAAGCTTATATTCAAGAAAGGTTGAGCTAGCCATGAAAAAAAGGATCACCCCCATTACCTTTACATGCATTAATTACATGCAAGCTTATGCGAATCAGTTATTTATAAAGACATTATCTCAAATCTTTTGGATTTAAATCTATTATCAAAAGTTGAGTTTGGCTATCTATCAAGATCTGAGTTTACCTATCGCAAGTGGCGTTGCACAAGGTTTCTTTTCAGAACCATTGCTCTTCTTGATTTATGTAAACGATATTTCCTCTTATTTCGCACCATCGTGCGATCTAAAACTTCAGCTTGAATTTACTAGCATCGAAAAAGTTCAGCTTGAATTTATTAGCATCCTTTACGCTCTGGGTTCTGGCATCAGTTACAACAGCTATCAAGATCGTCGTTTGCAAAAGCTCAATCTAACAACATTAGGATATTTCCGTGTTTCTAATGACATAGTTACTTGCTACAAAATCTCAATTGCTCACTTGATGTAAATGGTGTCATTATGCAAGAATACGTTAATGAAATTGTTGTCAAGGTCACTCATTATGAATAAATTACCATCACTAACACCAAAATGAGATTCTTATTAATACAGTATTCATTTTGTCATAAGATAGTATCTGTCTGGAACAAACTATCAGAGTCTACTGTCTTGATGAAAATGTATACACTTCTATACAAAATCTGTTGCATAAAATCAACTACCGTAGAATAACTTTTTAGTGTTAACATTTGAGCCATTCACTTGTTCAAAATTTTTGTATTAAAATTGGGCAATATGTTAGTGTGTTAATCAATGTCACATAACACGTATATATGCCTGTATTGACCATTTGAGTTGACGAATAAAAATACATGCAGTGTTCAAAATCAATTAGCAATTTTGTCACCTAAGATGGGGAATATTTTGTTACAATTAAACGCTAATGATTACATCACGCAGCCGCTGAAAGTCTGAAAATAACTTATGAATTTTTACTCAAAAAAAACAAAGAAAAAATATTCAAAATAATCTAATTCGTTGTCACTCTCTTGAATTACGCAGCAAATTAATCCCTGTAGATAATACTGTTAAGCATTCTTTTTGATATGGAGTAGTTGAATGGTGAAACAATTTACCAGAATAATTAGTTGAATCCAATACCTTTCTTACGTTCAAATATCGTCTAAATAAAGTAGACTTATCAAAATACTGTAAATATAAATTAATTTAGTTATTTTCAATTTTAGGCTGTGCATTAGTGATAGCTGTAACATTCTATCCTGTATCTGCCTGTGTGTAACACATACAAATATATCAAATAAAATAAAATAATGAACTTAGCCCCTTAATTGAAGCCATTTGATAGTGCAAGAATATGAGGTGGACCTTTTTGATTGTCAATTACTCTGCAGATGGAGAGTTTTAATTTCATAGACATGGTTCCACTGATCTGTATATAGACTGGATCGAGCTTCTGGTATTCAAAATTTGAGGCACGCGAGCGAACGAGAAAAACAACGGTGGCCATCTTGACCGGAGAAGATTTCATCCAAATTAATATGGAAGTCACTGGAATCTACGCATTCTCAATTTTATTTTCACTCGCAAACGCATGAGTGACAACGTTTTGTGATCAACCAAAGTTTTTTTATCTTCAATGGAAGACTACAGAGGTTATTTGTTTCAATATTACGCAATCGATTACACCGAAAGCTAGGAAATTTTAGCGACGAGTTGTGTCTCTTGTCAGTTGTAAAAGTCCTTATATGTACATAAGGCTTCCAAACAAACATTGCGTTTAGTTTCATCAGTTAGAAATGTTTGAAAACATGGTATCTGCTTCAAACAACTATCTTTGTTCGTTTTCGTGGCTATTGATGTGTAATTCAAAAAAGTTTCAATTCATTATTCAAAACTGTTTTATTTCATTTCTGTTATCATCTGTCTGTCTTACATAACAATTTACTTTGATTATTATGGGTGCCTTTTATTGTCTTGAATTTGTTGTTACATCTTAAACGAACATATTCAAGGTAAATTTTTTGTTATCGGTACAACTTACTGGTGAAAAGACAAATTCAACAGCAGAATCTCCACCCTATCCCCGAAATTTCAAGATGTACTTCAATTTGTTCGTAATCCAACTTTGAAAACTGAACCGACTGACATACTCTCTTACCATTATAGTGGAAAGTGGAATTGAAATGTACGAATTTGAAAAATAATGATAGTTTTTGTGTCACCGAACGCTATTTTCCCATTTCGACGCTAATTAATTTTGACGAAAAGTGATCAGGGTAAGATGGCCGCTGGTGTTGTAAACAAGGGAGCCACGGCTTCAAATTTCGCGGGCTCTGGGCAGTCAGTAGCTCGATCCAGTCTTTATACAGATCAGTGCATGGTTCGGAGTGACTTACCGGAAATCGAATTGAATGCCGGCTTGAATTCCGTTTTCTGCAAAAGATGGAATCAAATCACAGAGTATGATGATAGATAAGACCATTGTAGCATTACAACACTGAAGCGACTAGTAAAAATGGTACATAGGTGTGAACCATTTCCCTACCCATGAATTTTCCATTTGGTAGTATCGTGGATATCCTGTTTTTTCCTTGAAAGTGACGCCATTATTACGAATAATATGTAAATCATATAAAACGCATAGTAGATATGCAAATCCAGTTAAGTCGATTGAAAATACATTACAGCATTCATATTCATCACAGCGTCGTGCACATTGAAAAACACTTTCAACATTTGATGACTCCAGCATTTGGGTGTTGCCAAGATGGGTGTTGACTGTCGCAAAATATCTAATTTGCTTCATAGTCATTTTCATTTACTTTTAGCTCGCCTAAAACATGCAAACTTTATTTTCTTTGTCACTGGATGAATTATTCGAAAGAAAAACGAAGATCCTTCTAATGGTGTTATTACATCAACATTAAAGTGCCACTGAGCTCTTAAATAGTAAGGCTCAAACAGGTATATACTTAGATAAACAGTGTTTTCACCAGCAATCAAGATAACATGACAACCTGTATTTTGAATTGAAGATAAACAATGCTAGAATATCCAAAACACTGGTTTTCAGTAAGGGAAAAAGACAGTTCAAAAATCATGTGAACGATTGAAAAAACTTGAAATTGATAATTTATTTTACATTTATACTTGATTTAGCTTGCAAATTTACTTATTAAATGAACATGTTTTCCCTTGTAAAAGTAACTTTCCATTTTTATCATTGACCACTTTGACGATCTCAGCTTTTTTCTTCCCCAAAGATTATCTTCCTCAATTTTGAATAACCAAAATAAATAATGCGCGGGCTCAACATCCAAATTATATTCCTTGAAAATTTCTTGGTGAAATCGGAATATTTATTAAAAATCAATGATTAATTTTATCTCTAATTTACCAAAATACCATATCATAACTAACTATTATTGTCTTGATGATATTCCGCTCTGGTATACGTTATTACATTATTCATAATTTATTGAATCTAGCCTTGGTTCTATGGCACGCCGTTTGTAGCAAAATTCAGAGATCGTTTTTCAGACATTCAGAGAATTCATTCAGACATTCAGAGATTTTATTCAGATATTCAGAGATTTCATTCAGACATTCAGAGCTTTTATTCAGACATTCAGAGATTTCATTCAGACATTCAGACATTCAGAGATTTCATTCAGACATTCAGAGATTTTATTCAGACATTCAGAGAAATAGTGTTATTATTAAAATTTGTGATAGCTTTTATTTTGTTAACTGTGGTTGATTTTCAAATGAAAATTAAATTGCGATCTCATGTCAAAACGAGGCTGACGACTAAATCTACTGCGTTATAACGGCGGATGTAACACTTACACTTCATTAACGTTTTTGTCAAAACGCAACAGGGTTACCTGCAAGCTTCGTGTCGTTATTTATCATAATAATAACCATCGATTATCGATGGAGGGATATGAAACTACTGTAGCGAAGAGGATGTCAACTTTTGCAATGCAATAAATTCCATTTTATTTTGTGGTCATCAGCGTCAAAGTAAGAATAAAAGCTA
Source organism: Haliclystus inabai (assembly GCA_025505365.1). Taxonomy (NCBI): domain Eukaryota; kingdom Metazoa; phylum Cnidaria; class Staurozoa; order Stauromedusae; family Haliclystidae; genus Haliclystus; species Haliclystus inabai. The sequence continues at coordinate 9,174 of JANVCG010099102.1, forward strand.
ATCCCCTGTCTGATGTGACAATTCAGCTCAATTAATGACAGGCGTTGGCAGGGTGTTTTGCAGAAAAACGTAAAAAAAAGTTTCAAATAAATGCCACATAAAAGCATATTTCGAAAAAAATTATTGATTATTGAGTTGTGATGATGTGTTCATGCCTGACTTGTAAGGCAGACTTGTTCACTCGCGCGAGTGATGGGATATCAATTTTAAAAATCTCGACTTGCTGTTTTCCCTATAGTAAACCCTCTTGTCGTTTTCGGACGAGGACGACTAAATTATAATTGAGAGAACGTAAAGCTTCTTCGCAGAATGGTATTTACTCTTGTCTATTTCGAATGATGTAATAAAAGAGGGTAACATTTTTGAAGTTAAACCCTATTTAGCTTTAAATGGTCATTCGTCTGAGAGTCTAGAAGCTAATTGCTTTTTAAGCTACAATCGTGCAATCGACATCCATCTCACTCTTTCCATACACCTTTTGGACCATTTTGCTATGATCTTAGGCAGCCTAGAACCCAGCAAAATCTATTTTTGACGGCTTTGGGGTGGCATGCTAGCTCCAGATTTTGCCTAAATGACAGACATCCTACAAACTCTCTCTAACATCACTTTCTGACGGGTGATTTTAATAATTTAACAATCATCGAACGAGTTTGAGTATCATATTGACAATTATCAGACAGATGGTACCATTATCTGCTGAAGCCGTAGGTTTTGGTAGATAATAGAGTCTCGAGGTCTTCTAGAATCAATTGATAGTGGTAGATTGAGGTAGATATTGAAGCCTCAAGTTCTGATAGATTGTTTCATTATTAATCAGTAATTCAATCATTATTAAAAATTAATTCGATAATTATGCAAATGACCGGATTAACAACCAATCAGCTATCAGGCTTAGATTCAAAACACGATTGATTATTTATAAAGTTCACTGCGAGATTGTAAAATCTGTAGAAACCATGACAACATGATGGCACTCTTATGTTTCTATGGAAATTGGTTTTGTGAATGATACGGTAGCCAAAGGAATATAAAGAAAATATGAGATTCACGAACTGATCTATCTAAATAACTGGATCGCGTTTTAGTCTGGAGGCCCATGTAATATACTTTGGAAATTTTGCCAAAAGTGAACTTTCATAAAAATGTTTAAAGCTGTATGGTCGTAACAATAATTTTAGCTTGCTGCCCAATTTTTTATCTGAAAATAGATGTGTGACGTCATTTAAATTGTGCCGTAATTCCAAGTTAGATATCTGATAAGATCAACCAAATTACATAGTTAGCATAGTTGAAAATAAGTGCTCACACATGAGCAGATACTGTTCAATAAAAGAAATTCGTGTTGGACATAATTGCAGTTCTAAATATAGATTTCATTGTGACATCATTACAATCAAGAAAGAATGAGAAGGAGGTATGAAACAAATGGGTTATAGTCTGACGCCATAATTATTTACGCCAGAAAATATAGAATTACCTTTACCAAAACTTAAACAGAACAGAAGTAGAGATATTTCACATGCCACCATGCTGTATCTACATGTGCATAGTAGACAATGTTTTATTGAAAAATTCACAGCGTTTCATCCTTTCCAAAGGAATAATCAGAGATTGTCCTGGTGCTGGAGCCTGGAGCATCGCATAATAGCCAGAAACATCAGCAATGAAGATAAACCACATATGGTTTTTAAAAATAAAACAACTGGATATTCCACTGAAATAGTGGGAAATAAAATAGAGAGTTATAATATTAAAAGTGAGGCATATAGGCCTAGATCAAACGTCGTGCTGCACATGAGCTGCGCCAGCAGGAAACAGCTCGATTTCAGCTCGACTCCACTGGACCGAAACGGAGGCTTCAAATCCAACGTCGTGCCAAACAGTCGAGCCAGTTCTTCTCACTCTCACACAATTTTACAATTGTGTAATCTAAATGTCCCTATAAGGCATATACTTGCTTGGATAGCCTTCATGTCAAGACGACTGGCAATAGGGGGGAAGTTTGATGTTGAGATCAATTTTAGCTGCTTCGCGAGATGGTGTCGTTCCAATGTTCCAGTCGAAATATTCCCACCAATTTCTTTTTTAGTAATGAAATTCATCGTAAAATTACTAGTTTTTTCCACAGGTTAGATGATCAACCTTTTCCCTTTCGTTACCTTATCAGTAAAAAGTATATTTTTGAAAAGTGCTATTTCATTTCTACATTTTATACATCATGTTGAGTGCAAGCAATAAAAATTGCCATGGCAACATTGCGAAAGTGATATTAAATCCAAAGCACAGCGTGATACAGCACGGGTTGAGCCGTGCCGAACGACTGTCTTTGGCCGCGCCTCTCGACTAAGTCGTGCTGCGGGACTTAACCGAACTTGCTCCCATCATACGGCGTGCCTCTTGTCGTGCCGCGCCTAAAGTCTGGCGCGGCTCATGTGCAGCACGACGTTTGATCTAGGCCATATTCAACTAGTTAAATGCCTAACCATATAATATGGAAACATACATATCAGTGCTTATAAAATAATAAGATGGCAAACAAGAACACTTGTTCAGCTCACAATATCAGAACTTGCAATTTCACCCTCTTTGGTGTTAACACACCCCTCACCACAACCACAAAGATCTGAACACAAAAAACCATTCTTAAGACAACTGCAAATATTTTTGCTACATTTTGCAGTGCATTTACAGCTATGGATACAAAGTTGGAGATGGATTTTTGGACAATGGGAAATAGAATACTGCCAGACAAGTGCCATATGGTATGCTTTTCCGATGTATGGGTTCAAGGTACCTTCAGTGCCTTTGGTTGGAGACAACTGGAACCCTTTTTTCCAGTCTTGATAAAAGAATCCAAGGTAACCTTGAAGTTCGGTATCCTGGGTTTTTTCTCAGGATAAAGCAAACATACATAACGCATTTGAGGGGAAATGTCCAAGGGAATCACATCGGTGGCACCAGACTGAGAAAATGCTTTCAGAATTTGGATATCAGCCTTCAGAAGAGTATTCCGATGTGTTGATACTCCTTTTATCGGCATAGCTTCACACAGAGAACTCAGAAGGCAACAAAATCAACACATCTGCCCCCCACATCGCGAGGTAGACCCGCAAAATCAAATGTCCCCCTTTTTTGTGTTTCCTGTCTAGTTCATTTGTAGCCGTTAGGCTCACAGAATTGTAGCTATGTTCCGTGGTGCAGGGTAGACGTTTAGTAGATCGGAATTAAAGCGGCAGGGAGGGGAAGGGTACGCAGAATTAGTCGTGGGGGTGGTCGTTTTCTATTAATCTTCATTAAATTCACTTTTTCTTAATTGCCTGCAATAATTGTTATAATAACCACTTTCTATTGTTGATATTAGAGAATGAGCTAGTTGTTTCTAGGAGAAAACTTGTGGAGCTACAGCAAATCCACCCGTCGTCGTCGCACTATAAAAGCATTGGGACGATCTATTGGGCTACTATCAATACATTAGCAGAAGGATACTTACTCAATGCTTGGAAATAACAATGACTCTTCAAATAAGATGCAGCAGAAGCATTTGAAAAAAGCAATTCAGATGCTTGGATCGCTATCCCACGATGAATGCATAATAGTTGATGGTATAAATGGACAATCAGCACGCGAATGGGTCGGCAAAAACAGGAAATGCAGTTTCAATTGATTCACTTTAACTAAAAAATACAAGTATTGCGGACAGACAGGTTAATTCGTAGTGGTGCGCATGGCACAGTTAAACACATAAAATGGGAGCCTCGCGGGTCAAAAAAGCCCAGGATTATTGAATTCATAATTCAAGGAATTAAAAGAAAAGAACGGAGCTCTAGTCGTTTTTAATTCTTGAATCTGAGCTATTCACGCTAGAACCGACCTCAGAACTGTGGGTTGCCTCGATGATTCCTATCCTGTACATGACAATTTTTGAATACGGATTAGGATTTGGATACATCTTGTTAGGATCTAGTTGTGTCTTAGTCTGCAAATAAAGGATCCGTCCACCTCTGATGCTAATTTCCACATTTCTTCTTGACTGCCAGGGCTTACATTGAATTTAATACAGCTAACCACTTTTTATGGGTCCAGTTTGTTGATTGCTCTGAAGAAAACATGGCATTATTCTAATTTACTGAAGGAAACAAATGGGCAAGAGTGGTTGCTACATTAAAAAAGCCAGTTGGATACTAATTTTGCTAAATGCAAGAGAATATGTTTGTTGATAAAAATGTTAGATCGAGCTAAACGATTGTCCTTGACTAACGAATTGTTTGAATGTGACTGATTTAGGATTAAGAACACCTTTCTCAAACTTGATTACCATTAATACAGTTAATAACAATATATCAACATTTTTGACATTTACTAATATTTCTAATGAAAGGCCACTTCCTGACAACAGTAACATTGTAAACATAGTTTTACCATTCAAAGATCAGATATCGACAAATTCTTTACGCAGGCAACTAGTAGCCTGCGTGCAGACATACTTTTCTTCTTCGTATAGCCCGTCTGCGCATTGGCCAGCAAAATCGTGTCCTAATTGTTCTTTCCACTATCAGATTTTTGGTAGTGCGTTGTGCTTGGCTAATAAAATGTGAGAATAAACAGCACAGCTAGATAGTCTCAAATCATCAAAACAATGTGAATTGATTATTTACCGGAAACTACACTTTGCAGATTCTAATTTAGTAGGAACTCAGTACAAATACTTGGAAGACGATTTTGTTCAATAATACGCAGACGGACTATACGAAGAGGAAAAGTTGGTCTTCACGCAGGCTAGCAACACTAGCTACACTAAGTGAAGATGTAGGTCAACATTTTCGGCCAAGTTTTCGGTCCCAAAAATTAGTCGATAACCCTTCAAGTACGAGAGCCAAGGCCAGCCGTTCTATCTGAGCAATGCGTTGCAATTTAATAAAAGTGTGACTCGCGTGATTCGAGTTATGTTGGCTACATTCGTCAAAACCTTTATCAACGCATTGCCAGACATTGATGTCGGCTGTAGGCTCACACATGAGAAGTCATTGGACGGTGGTGACAAACGAAAAGCAATTGTTCACTGTTGTCAGGAAATGTGCCTCAAAATTTGATTTTCTAATTCTTGAGATGCTGGCAATTAGACTAATTAACCCAACACTAAACACTCAAACAGATTCAGCTAGATCAAAATTATTTTCGTAGTTTGTTTCCTGTATTCTGTGTTTCTTTGTTTAATTTCTGTCAATACATATCACTTTATTGTACTCTCATGTTAACCTATAGAAGTATTTCCGAATTGGTTTAGCTATTTAAACAATTACAAATGTAAAATCATTCTTATCCTGATGATGGCATTAAATAAAAATGTCCAAAGCCTTTAATAACCTTTAATTTAAAAAAAGAAAAAATTTCCACCTGCTGTGAATTTTGTAGATTCCCTACTGTGAAGTGCCAAAATCAAGCTGTGATCCACCAAAATCCAGCTATGAGGTGTTGAGAAGTTTCAATCAAGGTTTCCGGCCACCATTTACAATCCAAAATGGCGGGATATTTTTAAGGTTGTGCACTTTGAGGGTCTTCTTTTGACCAAACTCGACAGAACTGCGCAATTTTGGTACAGTTGAAATTTTGAAAATGGCACACCCCATTCCGAAGAGTAGGGAAGTACCCCCGGGCAAACATCACGCTTTATCGAATATGCTACAAAATCTGAGATGAGACAATTAAATCAATGGGCAAAAAAGATAAAACCCAGTATGAAGAGGTTAGTCATGCCCCCTGCAAAAAAATTGAAATGTGATA
>JANVCG010099212.1:0-14955 GCA_025505365.1 Haliclystus inabai
TTTATTCATTTATTTATTTATTTATTTATTTATTTATTTTATTTTGTTTGTATGGATTACACACAGGTAGATAAAATGATGCCAATACTATCTTCAAAGGATACAGCCTAAATTATGATTTTCTTTATAGAGAAAACAATTTTCATCGTTTACTCACTCATCCTTGTGCCGAAAAATATTTGCTGTGGGAATAAGCTTTACACCATAATTACACACTTTACCACAAGATGCTATCTGCAAATACATTTGTTTCCTTTCTTTAGCTGCGGTCCCACAATCAACATACTGTACAATTTTTATTGAAATTGCCAACTTGCATAATCTTAGAGAAGGAAGGATGTTTACTATTTTATCTCCTCCAACTGACCAAGCATATCAATGAACTAATTGTGCGAAAAATGGTTACTTTTATCTTAAATCTAAATCTAAATTTGATGTAAAATCTTTTAATCTACTAACAGTAATTTTGAATGGGGTAAAACATTTTGAGAACAATGAACCAGTGTAGAACAGACTCCTTTATTGTCAAAATTTGAGCAGTTATCCCAAAGCCATTTAAGTAAAGAAAGTCGGCTACTGTTTCAAATCCAATTGTATTCTCTAGGCTGAATATACATTATACCTTTCTATTTTTAAATAAATGCAAACTTTAAAAATAGTCAAGACCTATGAATCGTACCTAGAAATATCACGCATCAGAGATTTATATTCATACAACCTGAATCAGAAGTTTCACTGACTGTTACAAATTCTAACGAATGCGTTGTTTGTACCATAGTGGCTTTCTTAAATCGATCTTAATCAATTACCAACTCGATTGATGTTTGGATTAATACGTTTTGATATATTTTGTAGTCCTGGAAGAACGAGCTACTATCCTGGAATGCATCAGAGTATGGTGGTGTAAATGTAATTCGTATTGCCGCTGAGCTGTTATGGGTTCCTGATATACTCCTTTATAACAAGTAGGTTAAGATCTCGAATTAGCTAGCGGACTTGATCTTTCTAGATAGCACATCAGATACAGTAGTTTAATTGTGCCATGCAGTCTAATCGATCTTGTATCAGTGTAAATACAGCTGTTATCGTTTCAAGCATACGAAAATCCTCTGTTTTTCCCTGAGGGGTAACTGCGAATGACAACTCGGCGAGGGTGTACAAATGGTCATTCGACTACTACATGATCCTAGAGACTTTCAAGAAATTGCACCTCAAATCAGTTGAAGATACCTAAAATATAGTTAATGAAGACATTTTCAAAACTTTTACCCTAGCTATTTCTGAAAATCCGGAAATGTATACTCTCAAATAGTTTCTCAGATTTGAAAACCAACGCAGTATATTCTAACATATACCCGTTGTCATTATGAAGAAGTTACTCTACCCAGATAGAAATAATGAATAGAGGCTGTGAGTTACAACGTAATAATTGTAGTGTCTGTAAGGTACCCCCTGTCATGTCACACCCTTGCGGTGTTCTTCATGTTGATGTTATCCTGTGAGAGCGCTCAGTCTCTGAATGTGATCTGAGTAAACGTTGTGTTTCTTGAGTCATTGCTCTTACCTTTAACCATCTAATAATGTAATTAAAGACATAACAATTGGTGACGAGCATGGGATCTGTCGTTTTGTTGAAGTCCCTGTCGAAAGAGCAAGCAGTTTCTGCATGTGCACAATGGGGTTCTCAATTTGATGGTACAAGAGCTGATTTAATTGGGCGTCTTGCAAATGGTTTGGCTGCATAACAATAATTGAACAGGGTGTTCAATAGTGAGAAAACGAGGAATGGGTAATTTAATTACGAGACACATTGGGACGTTCTTTCATGTTCACAAGACTTTGGTGTGTTCTACTTTAGCCACGGCCGCAGGACTCAGTAAACTTAATCCTGAATATTAGCATAGATGTTATTTATTAAAATAATTGCCTCTATTATAAACATAGAATTGAATTTCCGTCTTTTTATCTACATTTTAGTGCAGATGACACCTTTCCAGGTGGTAATGAAAAATACAAAACCCAGATTATGATTTATCCAGATGGAACAAACTATTGGCTCGCTCCAGTGACATTTACTAGTTCGTGTAAAATCCAAGTGACTCATTTCCCGTTTGACAGACAAGAATGTATCATGAAATTTGGTTCTTGGACAAATGATAACTCCAGTGTTAATATGATTGCTGATAGCCGACCAGTTGTTACTGAAGCACAATACATTAAGAGTGCTGAATGGGAAATGCAGTCATCGTCAAAACAGCGAAATTCTCTCGAATATGCGTGCTGTCCAAATGCCTACATTGATGTAACACTGAAATTTCGTTTACAAAGAAAACCACTTTATTACATCACTAATGCTATAGCTCCTTGTTTAGTATTATTAGCAATGGTTTTATTCGTATTCTTTCTACCTCCTGAATCAGGAGAAAGAATTAGTTTAACAATAACAATCTTATTAGCTGTTGCTTTGTTCCTACAACTGGTTAGTAGTACTTTACCTAAAAATTCTGACAGTGTACCTCGTCTTGCCTCATTTTATATGGTAGTTATGGTAGAGAGTGGGTTATCATTGATTACAACATGCATCGTATTAGTTTTGCATAGTCGTGGCAATGGTACGTCTGTGTATCCCATTTCTGGTTGGGTGCGGAATTTGTTCTTGAAAAAGATCGCAAAGATTTTACGTGTTGGAGGATGTCCAGATCTTGTTACGACTGACAAACGAAAAATGAAAACTCAACAAAGTCCTATGTTTCCTTTTAATGATGAAGAAAAATCCGCCAATGGTAAACTAAATCATGATAATTCTGTTACAAATTCATACATAAATGCTGGGCTTGAGAACGATGTCAGACAGAGAAAAATATCCAATAATACTGAAAATTTCAAAGACAAATCCGTCGTACATTATCTTAAACGAATTGACTCACAATCTCAAATCATGGCTGATAACGTGAAAGACCAACAACAAACGGATGCTATACTTGAGGAGTGGCGATATCTTGGGAGAGTACTTGATCGATTATTTTTTTGGATATTTTTATTGATATCAATTGCAACAACACTTATTTTTATTTTACCTAGTTACCTCTTGTATAGAGAACAAAATTCATGATAAAGTTAGATCATGTCATCCAATTGAGTAATACATTATCATTTTTACTTATATTATTCTAGAATATATATTTTATGTGAAGCCGAACGGAAATGCCAGATGGAATGCGATTTATAGTTTTTGGGTGCTCTTAAAAATATGTCTCTATCATAGACTTTGAGCCCACGTGATAATGAGGCTCCATTCAGTTTGTTTATTACTCTGATTTTGAATTGACAAGAAAGACTTTAAAAGAAAAGACTTATATAAGGATGCATGTTTAATCTATTTTCTATATATATTAAGCCATCTTATGACACCCTTGATAAATAAATAACAAACATCTACTATAAGGTTTCACATATAATTAGAACCTCTTATTTAGGAAAGCATATACATGCGCAACCTATTTTTATAGCTTGTTATATTTTAATCAAATTATAAACTAAAGCCATTTGCTATATATTAGATAAATGATAAATATATTTATTTGCGGAGAATTCTGTATTGTTCTTCATTTACTTTTGTCCAGACATTGATTTGTACGTCTGAAATCAATAGATTTCAGGGCAAGGATGAATCACAATATCTAAAAATAGCACAGCTATATTAAGGCATCGTTATAAACCCTGATAGATGATTTGCTTAGAAACCATGGATTTCAAAACTGCAGATCTGGAGCTCAGGATACGCCCAAGTCAGAGACGATAAGCTACATGAGATTAGCACCCCCTGGGGACCCTCAGTTTTGAAGATTTCATAAAATCCGGGAAAAATCGTAAAGCAATTTAGTTTCACAATCCTGTTGTCCATATCTTCAGCACTTTTGCTACAAGTAGTTCCACGGTAGTGACTGCATCTGCCTAATGGTCCCTAATGAGCGCAATGTCTAGAAACAAATTAAGACACTATTTAAAACTCTTCAGGATGAATACAAAATCGGAAATATGGATTCGTTGCTCTTGCCAAAAAGGTTAGAGACGATAAGATTGATTGATTGAGAAATGCTTCCATTTTTCTGGATTGTGGAAGAATATACTTGTTCCATTTGTAATCATCAGTATGTTGCAAAATAAAATAGTGTGAAATGACGAATGCATGGTGTAAGCTGTTAGTTAAAGATGGTAAAAGATGGTGTAATATGTTTCCATGTGCTCATTTGAAGAATTGTTGTCAACTGTTGGATGCATGGTCTTGAGCGTTGTGTTCATATCACGTCACATGTCACCATTTGTAATGATTTGAAGATGATAATAAGAATGTGTTGTGCGTAGTAGTAGTTGTAAATATATGTCTTACTGTCCGGTTGGCAGTGAGAGTTTATGAGTAATGTAACTGAGTATGAGGTGCCAAGTTGCCAACCGACCAGCGTTACAAGATACGTCTCTACATGACTATGGTACACGAGGAAAGAGGACATGTAGGTTGAACACGTAACAGATAGTTAGGTTGATAGGAAGTGATCGTTATAGACAATTTACAATTATATTAACTACAGGTGCAACTCACTAAATTTGAATGTGGAGGGGGGGGGGGGCAAAGCGTGATCATATTAGCTGATTTATTAATGGTTAAGAACGTTTTGAATGTATTGTAAAAATATATGGAACCAAGTGAAAATAATGACATATTTCCCAAGATGTAATAAATGAAGCCAGGGTGGGCCACAAGTCTGAAAGATCGGGTACCAAGACCTTTAAATTAGACAATAAAAATTGTTTGTTTCAATTATATATCATTCAACAAGATTTTAAGGTGTTTTATAACACACCATTAATCATCAATTTAATCAAGAAACGGGTGATCAAAAAATGGAATAACCGTAATGTGTAAATCATTGAAAAGCAGTTTCAGAGAAAGGAATAATGCTCAACGGAAGGGGAGGTGGGTGTGTAGCAAACTCAAACGTATTAACAAATTTATTGCTCAATTTTAGAGTATCTGTTTCTTGAATTCAGAATACTATCCAATCCCAAAATTATACTGATGAAGCATCACAACCATGAAATGTTTTTCCAGTCTTGCACGTTTGAAATGAGATTTCAAGAAATCCTTTTTGCCCAAAGATTGCAATCCTGGGAACTTCATTTATCTTTCTCCTCATCACCATCAAGGAATTTCATTTTCGAGCACGTCGATTCTCACATCATTTTATGCTCTCAATACAATTCATCTTGTCTTCACTCAAATTTGTTTGTATTGATCTCTTTATCTCTCTTCAAAAATCTACAAACTATATCAAATGAATGCAGTATCAAGCAATAACTAGCAGATAGAATTAAAACGTTTTGTTTACTCATTGATCGTATAATTTGCTAATTCTCCCAGTGTTTTTGAGGTAGCCAATTTATCGAAAAGAGGCGGAAATGAAAAATAACACATCAACTCAAGTCACATTGAAGTCAAGAAAACTTATTAAAATATAAGTTGATGTAATTAATGATATTTTACGTACTATTTTATTACGAGATTTTACGAATTAAACTGCAATATTGAATCGATTATTTAGAGCTATACCGCCTCGACAATTTTTTGCTCATGGTCAGTCCAATTTCATTCCATTTATATCGAAAATTCATATTCTTATTAATAAATGAATGCTTCTTCTTTTTTACTTCATAGCAATGTTAGCATTATTCTCTGTTTCTTTTTGAACTTCTTGCAACAGAGATTGCAAAGATCTAAAAAAATAGCAAAACCTTATTTTGAAGTGTGATATGAGAATTGTTATTTATTTTCATGTAAGAAAGAATCTCACCCCACGTCGATATCGCCATTACTTTGCTGTGATTGGTCATTTCAAATTTGCGATATGGCTTGGAGCCGCATACGCTCCTAGGTCATTTGCAACAACCTAAGCGGGAGAGGATGGGAAGTATCAAGGCTATTACAGCAAAGTGGTATCGGAAAGGAACGCAAAGTTTTTTACACTGCATACAGGGGCGCAAATTCAAAATATAATTTTAGGGGGGTGTCTCGAAAAATGGACCGAATTTACTACGAAAAGTTTTTTTCAGGTTAATCATGCCTTCCGTGTTTTATGTAGCTGCTAAATGTATAAACAAAGCAACTACCTATTAATTTAGGTCATACAAGAACTGGTTGACTATTTTGACTTTGCAACAGAAGTTATTCCATGCCAAATAATATTACAGTATTTCTCATTGATCAATCAAAAATTGAAAAAGAGCCAGGAAAAAATGGACCGACTTTTCAATAAAGTTAAATCAATGGGGAGGGGGGCTAAACACCACCCACGACCCCCCTAATTTGCGGAGTATGAACACGTAGCGTTACAAAGCCAGTTTGAAGTGAAAGAGCATGGAAATTAAACATTAGTCATCCAATACGATACATAGTACCAACTACGCATAGCTTTATGACACTATACCTATAGTTCTTGTGCAAAACAAGTTTCAATTGTTCATGCTTGTTTTTAGGAACACTGTTTGTAAGGGATTTGAATGTTAGCAACGCAAAATTAACTTCTCAAAAAGTAAGAAATATGTCGGCCGTATACATGATTTGGTCAACCAGTGTCTCACGATATCACGGGTTGCCATCGGATTTGTCCTTGAATGAGTATCAAATTTGTCACTTAATAATTCAATCTTGGTCAAATCTTTAAGTATACGATGACCACATGCTGTTAAGGATTCCAGCTTCATCACCTGCTCTGGTGATTTACTACATATGCCAGTTCCTTGCACTTAGCATAATCATTTCGAATTCATTTGTGCGATTGCGCTGGATTAAATTCTAGGAACTATTTCAAAGTGATCCGAAGCCACCTCCATAAGAAGAATTACTTTCAATTAATTCAAAGCCAGTTTAACTGCACTTGCTAGCATAAATATGAAATGCAATTAAACTTTAGAACCAATTTATATTTTAACTGTGGTACAGATTATGTGGTGTAGATGCGGTAAAAAACGATGACAGAACCACGCTAATAATAGTGGAGCTAGTTATTTAATACCGCATTAATCAGTGTTCGATTTTTCTAGTACGATTCCACTTTTATTTTTAATATACTTCTCTCAATGGATCTGCCAGAGAACCGCAATTTCTTTTTTCTACCAATATATTGACAAATTCAATAACTGATAAAGAAAATTATAATTAACACCTGTCAAGAAGTAAAAGAAGTATAATAACAAAGAGAAACCGACAAATATTAATCATATGGAACAGATGTCTTCGTTGAGCAATAATTTTGAAATCTTCAAACTTTCCGCTAACTTTTTCTTTCTTAGTTCAACATCGACGTCTTGTTTGAACAGTGAGGCATATGTTCGATGAAAAAGCGCTTGAAATATCTAATAGTATTTAATTGCATTTCCCTCTATAGTCTCGCCATGTGTGCATTATCGTAAAATCATGAAACAATAAACATCTATAACAACGCTGTTGTACTGTTGGTGAGTGTTTCAGTAGATGTTTTATACACAAAGGAGCTCACCTAGCCTGCATGCAGACAGACTTCTCCTCTTCGTATAGTCTATAGTATGGACTATACGAATAAGAAAAGTCTGACTGAACGCAGGCTAGAGTTCTCCCTGTTTATACAGGATTAAGTCCCAAACTCAAGGGGGGCCCACTATATAACACTGTTGAGAGAGTAGACCTGAAAAATCATACTATAAGCTTACAATGTTGTCATTGAAATTCACTGAATAAATCGTGATGAACAATAAAGAAACTCAGGTAATTGAACTTACTTTGTGATTACACCCAGCAATCGTTACATAGTCTTTGAGACTTTCATTGAGGGTCATTACGTAAAAAATGATAAAGCTTTTTCAGCACTAGAATGCTGAGATATAGGACCATCACCACCTGTTAAAATCCTGTTAAAATTTATAATGGACAGAAATTATAAACATCGAGTGGAACAGTAATCAAGCTTAAATATCCTATGATTCATAATGAGTGTCCCATAAATGTTTATAGATTGGTTCAACAGGATAAAATTCATTTACTTTATGCCTGACAGAGTTTCAATGGAAACAGTTTACAATTTAGATAGATTTGCATTTGCTGTTCTATCTTCCCAATGTTCAAAGTCATTGCATTATGATTTTAATGAAAAAGACTATTAAAAATTCCAATAATAGGGGAAGAGATAAGCATAGCTTAGAGATCAATTCTACCATCAAAGGTAACGGTTCTTTGAAGGAAAATCTGCTTGCAATCTATTGGAACGAATTTAGTTTTCTTCTGTTGCGGAAACACATTCTCGAATAATCACCAGTTATTGAAGGTAGGAATTATTTTACCAAATGTTTTGAAAAAAAGTTGAGTGATAGAATTAAGTAGCTATTTTCATTAATTCTTGCCAGACCGGTTAAATAAAGCTCTACGTGTTCATTTTGCTGCGACGCTCGGCAGAGTATTTGCAAAAGTTTGTTCTCACTCTGATATACTTTGTGGTCATCAGCGGCTAAGTAAAATAAAACGCTAATACCCCGTTTCATGACGTGACAATTGAACTCGATTAATGACAGACGTTCGTAGGGTGTTTTGCAGAAAACGTAAAAAAGTTTCCAATAAATGCCTTGGAAAAGCACATTCTGCAAAAAATACGTAAATATTCTTAGTTGCAGAAAGGTGTTGGGATGATGTGTCCATGACTGACTTAGAAATCTGACTTATCTACTCGCGCAAGTGATGTGATTTGAATTTTTGAAGTCTTGACCTGTTGTTTTTCATATAGTAAGTTCTCTTGTCGTTTTCGGGCGAGTTCCGACCAAATTAAAATTAAAAGAAGGGGCCAAAAGAACGCTAAAGTGGTACATTCTTTAATACAAGCTAACTGAATCTGAAATGCGGGAGGCTCACTTTCGTTCAATGTTTCAAAGCAGCATTAATGCTATAGACTAAAATATATGAGATAATGAAATTGATGAAGAAAATGACTAACAGGTTTTATTCACAGGTAAAAATCGACGCTCATGCAGAATATTTGTTTTTCCTTATCATTTTTGGTTTTACAAATTACAAAGATATAGAACACAACGTTAACAGCTGTCTATTATTATTAAATTGGATAAACTGATTTTTTAGCTGTAGGTAGATTGCTATCTTTTTACTAACAGCCTTCAAAGATAATATGACATCTTCTTTCAGATTCATCTACATTATAGGTTCTTTTGATATAATAGCGGTGCGTATAGTGAGACAAAAAGAAATGCGTAAGAAAATCATGGCTCTGGTCTCTTAACACATACCTATACATGTGAAAAGCTATGCTCGTGTCTCACTGTATCTCGAGTGCTGATAGAATACCATAGCTCGTATTTCTGTATTTCTGATTCCCAAATCATATTTACAGATTGAGTGACTTCGTATTTGTGCAACTTTCCCAATTAATAAACAATAAGAGGGGTATATAATGGTGCTTATTTTGAAAGTGTTCAACTTTTTTGGATCAATTGAGGGCAAAATGAGCGTTGGATTGGTAGATCATCAATTCTCATTAACGAGTCAAACCAGGCGAAGAATGTTTTATTTCTTTAATGATATATTAATCTTTCAGATTATGAGTATTTAGAACACAACAATAATGAGCTATGATTTGATCTTTCGATTTGATTGGCTAATGCTCGTGATGTTATCTTACGACAGCAAAGCGCGAAATCAAAACAAACCAACAAAATTATTCAAAAATCGCATCTTGGCGAACAAAAATAAATCAACTATTCACGAATTAGATTACAACTTTTATCCGTCGTCATTGTAAGAAGTTGTCTTAATCAGTCAATGTTTACTCTACAAGAGCCATCTGTAACCATGCTGTAACTTTGTGCCAAAACTGCTCTTGAAATGTTTAGGCCGGCTCCATCCTTGATTTACAATTTGGATACTTGTAAAGTTCCGTAAAATTAAAATTCACCTGTTCTTTTTCCTTTAAAACTAGATTGCAGGCAGAAAATAAAGCTAAGCAGCTTTGCTTTTATAAATAACCATGTCATGCTACATTATAATGCAAGCATCCTTGCTAAACAAAGCTATGGCATGGTCTTTCGTTGTAATTCAAAATGCAAAACAACTCCAAAACCCATGCAAGAGACTGCTATAGCTTTTGCACGATTTTGACGTCATCAAATTGGGAGAATTTAGAGATTCATCATGAGGGCAATGGTCTATGTGTACAAACGAAAAGAGCCGACAATATATCTATCAAATGAGTAATTACATGTTAGTTGTGTTCTGAACCAAATAGTAAACACTTGTTCCGTGAACTATGGTCTCATGGCACATTAACTATTTGTTTAATCGCAGTGAAGCAATGATAGTATATTGCATTATTTTTACGATGAAGCAAAGCCAAGTATTAACTACACATTTATCTTGGAAGAAATGCAGAAACAAAACATTTAAAGTAGATAATCAAACACGTCTTCTTTGATGTGTCCCTATAGAGTAAAAACCATCCAATGACAACTTTGAAAAATTGAAGGTCACGTAGGATTTTTTAAATCTATGAAAATATGCGGGCGGCTTTTCTGCCTACGACTATAGCTTACACATAAACATTTGTTTTCAGCGTCTTATATAGTCTATTCCTTTATCTTATATTATAGCTAATATTTATATTCTTTTATTCTTATCTTATTGCTATATAAATTTTGAAAACTTTTTATTGCATACGCGGGTCTTCAATGATGCCGCATGCTTACTTCCATACCACTTAGTTAATATTATTAAATCACTGATGACTTCTATCAGACAAGGTAAGAGCAGAGAAAAAACACAAAATTGAATTTCATTTGCTAATGCGATGTTTCAAGCATGGAAATTGTAATTGTAGTTTTAATAGCAACAGTAATAAGTGTTTTTGAGAAAACTTACTTTTTATCAATATTGCTGCAAAATGAATCTTGAATGTCCTTAAGAATCTTACAGATTCCTTAAGAAACGTTTTAGTCTTCACGCCGGCTATGAGAAATGCTGAAAGTTAAAATATATTGTAAAAACGTGGATGTTGATAATGTTGATTGTAAATAGTTACTAAATATGTGCCATTATTCAAAAAGTACGTATACGTACATATACGTATATTTACAAATCGACGATTGTAGGTCATATAGTTGTTGGAAATTAATTAAGTATAATTATTTGCAATTTTGAAGGCATGTATAGTATGATTGTTGAGACAGGTCAACTCGCTCTTTCTCACGCAGAGGATTGAATAGCCAATCAACGGTCACGTAAAACAAAGGGGTCTAATGTGAGCAAATCAGAATCTTCAGGCTTGGCGTGTTTCTGTTGACGAATCATTTCTATCTTGTTAATTGCAACTTTATGAACTTTTATGCGAATGAACGAAATTGAGCTTTCAATTTGAATAAAACATCGATAAAAGTCGAGATGCTCAATACTCTGTTTGCAGCGAAAAAGTTGGTTTTCCGTGTCTGCTTGTGCAAAGGCTAGTAAAAGCGCCTAATGCCCTCTTATAATACCATTTATAACAAAGACATCGATTGTCATCAGCAAAACTGTAGATCTAAATATTTTGCAGCTTGTGATTATTCGCATTATGTTTCATGTAGCTAACATGGATATATTTTCCAATTTTATAACTTTTTATTCAAATCCCAGTATAATATTTTGCTTTTTGTTGCTGTAAGGAACCAATGCATGATCCCTCCAGGGATGAAGTCATATTACCTATAGTTTAACCATATTTTACTGAACTTCAATTCCTTTGATTCTTAACTGAACTCGATGTCATGGATCAATTTGATAAGTTTAAAATAGTTTCGAAGGATTGTTTTCATACTTGATCTTTGGATGTATGCAGCATATGATGATAATCCCACAGAAAACGTGATGGTCTAAGACGTATACAGAGAACAATCTGTTTCGAGAATTAGCAACCTGTCTTCCTATTGATGTTTTCCTTATGGTGATGATAAGAAAAGATTAGGGAATTCATTTTCATGTTTTGAAATGTCTTCCAAAGCTAATGCCCTTTTGAAGTCACAGAAAACCTCACCAAAACGCTGCGAATAAGAAAATGTATTCAATTTTTTGTATTTCGCATTAGCAACCATCAATAATACTATGACGGCAGTTGAATCTTTTACGTCCATCTTCTTGAAGATAATAATTGACGACAAAGAAGAATGAGATTGACATGCAACGTTTCAGATACTGAATGATTGAATATTGAATATTATGTATAAGGTCATGATCGCTCTGGAAAACAATTCCCCCGGGGGGACTTCCACATAGCAAAATACTTGCAATTTTAGTGTATCAAATTTGGAGAAAAAGAGAAAAATTGCCCCCCTGCTGCGAATTTTTTAGATTCCATACTGTGGAGTGCCAAAGACAAGCTGTGATCCACCAAAATCCAGCTGTGAAGTGCTAAAAAGCCTCAATTGTAAAATGGTATAAAAAATGGCAGGAAATTCAGAATATTTTGCAATTTTATGGTCTCCTTTGAACAAACTCGACATAACTGTGAACTTTTGGAAATGGCAGCAACTACAGTTGGATGCTTCTTTTGTAAGCAATGGACTCTCTATCTTTAGCAACCGAAGCAGAACTCTAAGATATCTTCAAGACGTGCGAAAGGCAATATAGTAGAAAAATGTCCTACGAAGCATCCCGATTAATTTGTGAAAGCACGTGTGAATTGCAACAGAACAAACGAATATCACCGAATTACGCAATAAGTATTTACAGAATCTTTGTGCAGTATAACAATTGCGAGAAGCAAAAAGAATCAATAGAGGAGATGGTATTTTCTCTCAGCAATTGTAAAGTCGAAAATGACCAGCAAACTTTGCATTGTTTTAGTGCCAACACGACTGGAGCTAAGTGACGCTTTATTACGGATGTGACATTGTTATCCATTAGATAAACAAACGATTCTACGTCATTTCATGGGTGTGAAGAGTAAGGTGCGACTTTTCGCAGAGGCTTTTCAGTTTGTCGAAGCAGGTGTATATACAGTACGAATTCTTGTTGGTAGTAGTATCACCGAGGGTTTATGATTGATCATTCTTCTATCAGGTGTCTATCAATCAGATGTAATCCAGCTGGTGAGTTTCGTAGGATTTTATTACTAGAAAAGCAATTGAAAATCTATAATACCATATCTTTCAAACAATATTTCAAGGACATTGCATTTATTCTGTCAAAAATGACAGGCAAAACAAAGGAGTGTTAGACATGCTTGTCAAGCTGCACTGATGAGATCGAGAATAGTGAATTGATGTTAGTGGTGATTAAGATTATTCCTAATCAAGATTTTCGCTAGGTATGGAGTGCCTCCTCCCTTCTTCGCGCGCTTAGCCCTCACTAGATTCCACAATATGTTAATGGTAAAGATCAATATATTTTCTACCACTTTTTAATGTGATGTGTAATAGAGCTCAGTGAGCAGCTCTGACATCCATAGTGAGCTTCACTCCCTCCAGCTCAAGGAATTTTACGGTGGTGGATGATTTTCTAACAGAATCTGCCAATTTCCTCACAAGTCATATAGCCTACGCTCATAAAAACAAATCCTTTGCAATATAGGGTATATGGATTAAAATTTTCTTCAACAGTTGTAATTAATCGGTCATTTACCGAAGATCTTCCTTTATAACTTCAACTAGTTTTGATGAATATATACTAACGAATTATAATGCCTTATTTTGTTAAGCAATATTTAATTAATCAAATCTTGATCTCATATAAAGTAGCAATTAGTGCTTGGTGATTATTACCATCAAATGAAAAGAAACAAATTTGTTTGTGGAAAAGGAACGGCAAACAGCCTCGGAAAATGTTTATTTGCAATTCTCCAAGTTACTTGATGGAGGGTTATTTCAATATAATTTGCTTATGAACGAGATTTTAATTCACCAACAGGTTAATTTGGTAATAGGCCTTATTCACGAGTTACAGAGGCTGCATGGAAGCGCGGTTAGTATGCAAACAACTTGGAAACTGTTTTATAAAACAAAACGAGTGCACCTTGATTTAGAACCTTAATAGTGATTCTATCGCATGAAATACAATGTAAACACTCGTTGAAAGTTTTTTTCTGAATCGAACTAATCGAACTGCGAACTGACTAACTGTGTTCGAGTGTTTCGAACATCCATCGAATGTTTTGTATGTAAATGTAAACAAACAAAATTGTTGCCGGGTGATTTGTTTGCATAACTAACCGCGCTTCCACGCAGCCTCTGCAACTCGTGAATAAGGCCTATGTCTTGGACAAATTTGAGTGTTGAGAAACCGTTGAGAAACTTTTGGTAATAAAATTTTGTGAAAATTAAGAGACTTTAGTCTACAGCCTTTGCTTGGTTTCTTATAAAATCATGTATGCTACAAGAAATTTGAGAATGTGTCGAACATCTTTTCATAGAACTATGTTGAACCATTTTCTGATGGATTCACTGCAGTAAATTTTCCCAGTTTTTTAATTGGAATAGAATTGATCCTTTCTTAATGATAATTGTAGAGGTATGGGGAGAATCTGGTGACAGGTTAGCATGCAGCTCCTTGCTTCTACTTTTCTGTCAATTATGTTTGACATACGAAGACAGCTGTGGCAACAATCTGGTATAGCAACAGTAACGACTTGCTGCTCCTTAATTTGAAAATTGCTAGTTTTTATTAGCAATTGATCATAAAATAAGGTTCAAAAAAGCGCACGTCTTGCTCCTTAATTGTTTCCCCCTGTTCGGGCATCCCTGCACAATACTAGTACTGTAAGAATATTAAAATAATAGAATCACTGAGATGTTTCAGCTTAGATACAAGTGTGTAGGCCTATGTTGTACCTACAAATGAAATGACGCCAGTTTTTATATTTTGTTAACTTAGGTTGCTGGAATTGCGATCCTTGTTGTTGG
>JANVCG010099323.1:0-14941 GCA_025505365.1 Haliclystus inabai
AAACTGAGAGAAGAAATTAAAAAATCAGACGAAACATTACGCTTAGCAGGATTTGAAAACATTGAAACCAAAGAACTTGAGAGTAAAAACCTGGAGAAAACATTATCTCCCGAAAAAAGAGGCTGCATAGAAATTGATACAGGAAAGAAGGACGAATTACTTTTTGTTTACGGTGATTTAAAAGAAATGAGTGAACGCACAACTGAAGGTTTAAGCAGTGCACGACATTTTGAAGATACAAGACGCAGAATGGTTTTGGAATCAACAGGAAATGCCGAGAATATAGAAGAGACATTTCGTACAGTATTGTTGAACTATTTTGAGGAAGTTGATCGTGAGAAAGACGAGATGATACGCAATTTAGAACAGATGAAAAGCCGATTAGATCGGGACGAGTTGCAGCAACGAGAAAATGAAAGCCGACAGCGAAAAAAGGAGCAATTGATAAGGAAATTAACAAACAATGGTAAAACGTTAGTATCAGAAATCAATCATTTGAAATCTGAATTGAGTTGTTTGACAACTCAACACGAAAGAACAGTGGATGAAAATGAGCATCTGAGAAGAGAATTGCAACAACAAGAACAGAAATTTCAAATGATAGAAAACGATTTACGTAATCTATGCGAAAAAAATAGTTACTTGAAAGCATTGAGTGAAGATTTGAAACGTAACAATGACATGAAAAAAGAAATTCAAGAATTAGAAAATCAAATCGTGTTACAACAAAAATTATGTCATGACAATACACGAGATTTGAAAGACCAAGAACGTCTTAATGATGCTTTGAAAAGAGAAAACACGACCCTTCGAGAGGAACTAGAAAGTGTCGAGCCTTTGAAACGAATTGAGCTTGATTATGACCGAATATTACGAGAACGAGACCAGCTGCTACGGATTGTAGAAGAAACAAAAGCGAGGAACAGCAGTTTAGGCGAGGAATTAAATACGAAAGGCACAACAGAGGTCAAATGGCGAATGGAAAGAGAAAACCTCACGCAAGAACTGGAGTCTGAAATTCAACAGCGTCAATATCTTGCTGAACAAAGTAAACGCTTACAATTGCTACATGAGAAAGATCTAGAGCAATTGCGACAACTTACATACGAGTTGAAAGATTGTCAAAGCAATAACAAACGCTTAGAGGAGCAAGTCAAAGAAGCAGAAGGTGAATGTTCATCGTATAAAGTCTCATCTGATACAATCAAATACGAAGATAATTTATTGAAAGCAGAAGTGAACAGCTGCAGAAGAAGAATACGAGAGCTTGAAAGCAAAACTAAAACAACAAGTGAAAGAGAAAAGGATCTTGAAGAAGAATTATGCAACGCAAGGAGAAGAGTGAAACAACTCGAAACTAGCCATTTGTCTGCTGAGGCAACAATCAAAGCTTTGGAGTCAAAAGAAAAGAAACTCCATAGCCGGTTGAATGAGATGCAGTTTATCTGCAGTGGTAAAAACACAAAAGAAAGCAAACTACAAAATGAGGTGTTATCGTATGTTCAAAAATGCAGTCAACTTGAGCAAGATTACTTACTATTAACAAACAAAGCATCAAGACTTCAGACAAGTTATGATACTTGTGAGCAGCAGAAAATAAAGCTTCAAAATGAGATAATTTATCTGAAAGGGAGGCTCAATGAAGAAGAAGATAACGGTAGAGTATTTGTATCTAAAGACGAAGAAAACGCAAGGCGAATCTATGATTTGAAACTCGAAATAAGAGATCTGAAACTTGAAGTGAATTCCTTAATTGAAGAAAACGAAGGAAAAGATCATGAAATTGAGCTGAAGAATAAGAAGTGCAATGATTTACAAACACATGTATTTCAGGCTCAGGACTCTATAAAAGCATTGAAAGATGAAAACAAGGAATGGTTGAGCAAACATGATAAACAGAGTCGTCAACTTCTCACAGCTGATATGGATAGACAAAGAGGAAAGGATGAGATGTCCACAGCAAAGGCAGAACTTGAATCGCAGCAACTCAAGAACGAGAATCTTCAGACAACAATACAGAGTTTGCAAAAAGAGATATCTGAAATCGAGGCAAAGAAAACTCAATTGGAAAGACAAATTCAAGATGGTAACTTTGAAAGGGAAAGACTTCAATTGCAACTTAACGAAGAGGTCAAATTACATCAACGATTAAAGGATGAGAAAGAAGACACAGCTAAAGACCTTTTGGAAGAGCGAACATCCAATCAAAGCCATCAGACGACAGTTCAGCAACAAGAAGATGAAATCAAACATGCTAACAGAAAAATACAGATGCTTGAATCAAGAAATGAGAACATCGAGCAGCGAAATAGTGAATTAGAACATGAAGTATCCAACAAACGTTCTCAATTGACAGAAATACAGTTTGAACTTGAAAAGTTCAAAGACAATTGTAAATCATTGGCAGATAACTTGGATAGAGCGAGACATACAATCACAAATCAAGAAGCCGAATCAAACATTTTAAAAACAGAGAAACAGAATATTCAACGTGATTTACAGCAAATCGAAAATGAAAACAGAGACTTAATCTATAGCAATAAAAAGATGACTAAGGATATAGCAGACTTGGAAGAAAAAATAGAGCGAGTTAATCAGATTTCACAAGGAGATAAAGAAAAATATAAAAATGAGTTTCATGAGCAAGAAAAGCAATTACAAGATAAGGAATATGCTTTCATTCATCAACAACGTGAAACAAGGCTGGCTCATGAAAAAATAGCCCAACTTGAGGATAGTATTGCAAATTTGAATATGCAGTTACAGACATCACAAACGGAGAGATCAAATCTTCAGTGTGAATTGAATGAACTTCAAAACTCAATGGAAGCTACAAAAGCAGAAAAAATGGAAGCTGAGCAACAAAACATAGAGCTTAGAAGCAGAATCAGACCATTAGAGGCGGCAGCTGACTCACAACATGAATGTCTAAAGTTGAAAGAGCAAAAGCTAATAGACATCAAAGCTAAACTTGCCAGGGAAACACAAAATAGAGAAACAGCTGAAGAGAAAGTATCAGGGCTAGAGAAGATGAATGAAATGCTGTTGAAGACGGTTGATGAAAAAGATCGTGAATTGAAAGATGTTCGCCATGAAAACGATCAACGTTTATGCAATCATGATGTTATTAGTGAGGAGTTAGATAAAACTAAAGAGACAGAATCAACATTAAAACGGGAACTTGATCGCGCAAAGGTAAAAATTGATGACTTGATTGAATTGAGTGATGAAAAAATGAGGCAAGTCGGTCGTTTGCAGATGGAAATGATAGCAATACAAGAAAAGTTGAAGCAAAGCAACGAGAAGATTGCTGGTTTGGAGGAAAACGAAAAGCAACAGAAAAATGAGATTATGCATCTATGTGATAGAGAAAATGTCTTAAATATGAAGGAACAGGAAGCAACCAAGGAGCTTGGGAGTACACAGGAGAATCTTGCACAAGCAGAGGAACAAATCAAGGAGCTTAGTTCAATTAAAAATGTCGTCCAAGACAGAGTCAAGGATTTAGAATCAAAACTACAACAGAAATGCAATGAGCTAAGTGAGTTACATACACGCTATATGAAATTAGATGATGAATATAAAGCCAATCTAGATGAGATAAAATCAAAACTATCAGATGTTCAGGTAGCTCATGAAACTAAACAAGAAGACTTAGATGAAACAGATTTGCAATTGCTTCAATCACAAAACAATGTCATCATCCTGGAAGCAAAGCTACAAGAAAGTGAGAAACAAGAGATCAAACTACAAGTGATGTATGAAGAGGCAACTTCACAATTGAAAGAAAGAGAGGCTGAACTGCAACAATTGATTACAGAAATGAAAATTAAGAACGAGACATCACAACGTGAAGCAGAGACCAAAGCGAAAATGGAAAATGAGCTTGAAGAGGCAAAAATATCTAAAAACGATCTACAAGACATAATTCAAAATTTGAAAAAATGCTTACTAGATTTTGAAAGTCAAAACACACAATTGACAACACAAAACCAAATTAAAGGGAAAGAGTTAAAGCAGTTGAGGGAAAAAGAGTTAATATTTGAAGAAGAATCCATCAAGTCATCTACAAAAATTGAGTCAACAGAATACAGTTTGAGACAGTTACAAAATCTAAACAAAGAATTAGTATCATCAAACGAGTTGATCGATAATGCTAACAGGAAACTGCAACAGCAATTAAAGAAATCTGAAGGTGAGATGGAGGAGATAAAAAATGAGTTGGAAGAGACTCAAAAGGAGGCAGAGAAAAAACACAAAGAACTCACAAAACTAAAAAGGACGTCTTGTGATTTAGAATTGCAACTACTCAAAGAAACAGATGACAAATTAATCCAAGAAGAAGATCTCAAAGCAAATTTGACAGCTGTAGAAAAACGAATTGAGTCTCTTCAAGATCAAAACAAAGAATTAAGCAAACATTTGGATGATAAAACAAAAAAGCTCGAATCATATCGAAACGAAATGCAAGAATTAACACTTGAAAAAGAAAGGATTCAGAAAGAAAATGAAATTATGACTGAACAGTTGAACACTGCAAAAGTTAGGATGAAAAATTTAGAACAAAGCAAAAATGAAGAGATACAAAAATTAGAGAGTGATGTAAAGAAAGCAGAAGCTATGAGAGATATAAATTATGATCAATTGAGAACCAACACAATCAACACGCAAGATGCATTGATTGAGATAACATGGTTACGTGAAAAACTAACATCAAACGAAAAGGAGTTGATTATGTTACGTAAAACAAATGCATATCAAAAAGAGCAATTGGATAATTGGGCAAGAAAAGAAAGCAATGAAACAGAAAATGCCAAAGCATGGCAGGATACATTGCAACGTTTGGAAGAAGCACTTCGAGAAAGTGAGAACAAAGCAATGACAATGGAGAATGAATGTCGAACAAAAACAAAGGAGCTAGATGAAACAACTGAGAAATTCACTAAATGTCTAGAAGATAGGCAGCGTTTGAAGCAAGATTTTGATAAGGTGCAGTTTGAAATGGATTTAACAAAACATACTAGAACGGAAATGGATATAGTGAAAAATGAATTAGCAGATCTTAAAGAAAAACTCAAGGCAATGAGTGATCAGAAACAAATAGTGGAAAGCGAAAATGCAAAGTTAACAGAAGGATACCGTGCTAGAGACAAAGAGATAGATGAGTTACTTCAGCGATTGAAAAGAGCAAACGAACAAAATGACCAAACGGAAAAGGAAGCATCAGGACTGAGAATGCAGCTAGAAGAAGAACGTCGGTCACATGAAAGGAAATTAGACACGATGGCTTTTGAACGAGATATGCTATCAAAGAATAATGAAGAAGCGGAACGACATAAACAAGAGCTTGATAAAAGAAAATCAGAAATAGATGAACTAAAAATGAAAGTGTACAAATACGAACCATATGAAACACGATGCGAAGAAGCTGAAAAGCAGAATCAAATATTACTGAAAAAATTGACAGAATTAGATATTGAATATCAAAGAGAAAAAGAAGCCAAGGCAAATGAGAAGAAGATGATCGAGCAAATCAAAAGAGATTTGGCCGAAACAAGGAAAGATGAAGGGAATGCAAAGAAAGATAATGAATCGTGGAAAGGCAGAGTGAACAAGTTAACAAAAGAGCTACAGAATTTAAGATCAGCTGATGATGAGTTGAAGTATTTGAAAAAACAAATCGAAACACTAGAAATGAGTCGACTGAAGGAGAGAGATAGTGCGTTAAGAGAAAAACAGGATTTAGAAAGGGAAATTAAAGAATTACAAACAGTTGCAGATCAGCATCACGATCAAAACCAACAGATCGAAAGATTGAATGATAAAATTTTACGCCTAACACCTATAGCTGAACAAAGCGGCGAAGTCCAGCAGAGGAATCGTGAACTGACACGTCAAGTATCAGATTTGGAAACAAAATCAATGAGACAGGCGGATCAAATCAATAGACTCAAGGACCTGCAACAGAGAAATGAAGAAGATTTAAACAAAAGTAAACAGCAAATGCAGGAGAAAATACAGGAGCTATTCAAACAGAGAGAGGAATATGATAATTTACTAGCAACGATTAGTCAAAATGCAACAGCTAATCAAGAGGTAGCGGTACTTCATGCAAAAATTTCTCAGTTAGAGCGAACAAGTAGTAATGCAAATACTGAAAAGGAAAACAACTATCTAAAAATGGTTGAAGCTGAACGTGAACGGGATAGCATAAAATTGAAACTTGACAAGAAGAATAAGGAGCATGAACAAGCCAGAGAAAAATTGGCAAGACTGCAAAACAAAGAGAAACAAAATTTAGAACTCGAGACTGAGATCAGGGAAGTGAAGCGCAAACATGAAGAATGTTGTGAAAATGAAAAAAGACTTAAAGAAGATCTCAAATCTCTGCAAGAACAAAAAGACTATGTAGACAAAAAAGTAAATGAGCTTCAAAAATACAAACACGATTTTGAATTGCAAGCCATCAATCTCGATGACACAAAGAAAAGATTAGAAAAAGCACAAATAATGTTACGAAAATATGAGGAAGAATCAGCATCCGAGATGAAAAAATTGAGACAGAAACTAGTTGAGTCAGAGGCTACATTTCATCGTGAGCTTGATAAACAAAAATATGACGAACAGGAAGTTAACCGTAGAGATGTACAATTGAAAGAGCAGAAAGAGGAGTTACAAACTAAAGCAGAAGAGTTAGAAGAATTATCTAATGAATGTTCACGATTGCGGGAGGCCATGCATACTATGGAAAATGATTTATCAAATACAAAGCAAACTAGCCAGCGTGAGATTGAGGCAGCAAAAGAAAAGGCAAGGCGTGATCAATTGCAAGGAAAAACAGAAGTTGAGAATCTTGTGAAACAAATCAAAGAATTGAGAAACAACCAACTGGATCTGTCAGAGAAACTTTTAGATAAGGAAGACATGGAAAGTAGATTGGAACATATGCATGACATATCTGAGCAGAATCAAACATTGCATGACACCAACAGAGCGTTGCGTAAAGAGATGGCTGAAAAAGAAACAAATCACTGGAGAGCAATTGAAACCATGAAACGAGAAAAAGAGCAGCTTGAAAGAAAAGTTCAAGATGAAATTAGAGTTAAAAAAGAGCTTGAAGCTGAAAAGTCAAAAGGATTAGAATTGAAAAACAAAGTTGCTCAAATCAAAGGATTGCAAACAGAGAAAGATGAAAAAGATAAAGAAGCCAAAGAAACAAAGAAAAAACTAATAGCTTTAGAAGATGAGTTAATGAGTGAAAAAAGAGAACATGAATTTGCAAAACAAGATTTAGCAAAGCATGTAGATGAAGTGAAACAAGTAAGTAGCAAGTTGATTGAATTGAAAACCGAATTGAGCGAGGCAAGAAGGAAACAGACTCAACTACAACACATCCTGAAGACAAAAGAAGAAGTCGAAAGAGAAATTAAACAGCTAAATGCCAAAATCACAGAATTGGAAGATAAGCACGAGAAAGATTTGACTAAATGGAGTCAAGAAAGATTGGAATTGGAAGAACGTCTGATGGAAGCCCAACAAATCAAAGAAGAATTTGAGCAACACAAAAGTGGTGCAGAAGACCTCAAATCACGTGTCGAACAATTGCAAACAAGTGTGCGAAGTAAAGATAGCCTTGAAAGAGAAAACTCAGGTTTGAAAGAAGCACTGCGGGATTTAGAGAGCAAGTTTCAGCAAGAAAGATTAAGCAATCACAATGCAAGTGAGCAACTTGAATCCAAGAAGAGAGAGTTGCAAAATAATCAAATTCAGGTTGAAAAATTGACAAAGGATCTTGATGTCTCCACAGTGGCCATTGCTAAATTGCAGTCTGAGTTGGATGCCAAAGTAGTAGTTGAAAATGAAAATGAGATGTTGAAGGCTAAGCAAGAGGAGCTTAGCAAGAAGCTCAATCACGAGAAACAAGGACTTACTGCCAAGGCAACGGAATTGGAAGCAAAAACGAGACAATTATCACAGCACCAAGATAGGTTAAGTAAAGGAAATGAAGAATTGATCAAATTGAAACGTGCAGTTAAAGAAATGGATATGATGATTGAAACAAAGAAGCATTTAGAAGATGAAAACAAAAAGTTAGCAGAACGCGTAGTTGCATTGCAAAAGGTTTGTTCATTAGAACAAATGCAATCAAAGGAGAAGGACAGCCAATTGCAGAATTTACGAGATAAAAATATGAAATTAGAAGAGCTAATCAATGAGAAAAATCGCGCAATTTATGATACGCGTAGAAGATTATCAACAAAAGAAACAGTTGAAGAAGGCAAAGAAAGAATTGAGAAGGAGTATAAAGAATTATATCAAAGAATGTTCAATACTGAGCAAGAATTTCAAAAAGAAAAAGAAAAAGTGAGAACACTTGAAGATGAAATAACAGAGCTTAAAAAAGAGATTCATGAGAAAAATAATAGTATAGTGGAAAACAAAATGGAATTAAGTAAATTGAGTTCTATACAAACTGAATACCAACAGACAACTAAGCAAAATAATGATTTAATCAAAGAAATAAATGCATTGAAAGGCAATCTAAGTAAGACAGAACAGGCCATTCATGATAAAACAAAACAAGCCGAACAAGAACGATACAGTTTACAAACCAGAGTGACTTCCTTGAGACAACAAAATCAAGAATTAATGGGCAAAAAACGAGAGAGTGAGGAATTAAGTTCTAAAATCAAAACGGTTGAACAAGAATTAAAGGGTAAACAAACAATTGAAGCAGAAGCGGTAACTTTGAAAAAGAAAATTCAAGAACAGCAAGAGACTCATACAAAAGCAATGGAGGCTATTAAACGCGAAAAGAGATTGCTAGAAGTTCAAGTACGTGAATTAGGGCACACCCAAACAGATTATAACGATAAATTAATGGAAAATTCCCAATTGAAACGAAAGAACGATGCATCAACTCGTAAAATCGATAAGCAGCAGGAGGAGATCAATAAACTGAACAAAAAAATCCTTGAAACTGAAACTACTAAAGCTGAGACTGATACAGAGAACAGTGATCTGCGGAGAAAGTTGAGGCGATCAACAGCAGATGCAGACTCTTTACGAGACCAGATCAAAGCATTAGAACAAAAAATGGCACGAGAAAAAGCAAGGTTTGAGACTGAGAAGGAAGATCTCGAGAAAGAAATAGAAAGATTGAAACTAGAGCTCCACAAGTTGAGAGGACATGAAACAGGATCAACATCATCTATGACAATCATGCATAAGAAGCCCAGATCACCACAACGAACAGTCAGTTCAAGTCTCTTCATTTCAGGGAATGATGATGAACTTGATCCTATTTTACTGAACATACAGCCATCTGATTCACGGCGGTCAAGTGGAAGCGTTTTTGAAGAAGAATCTGCAGATACATCTTTTGAGGCAATACCGGTAGATACTGGAACACCAAGAACACCTCGTCAAGATGTTCGGATATTGGACTCACCAAGAACGTCAAGGAGAGGGTCACAACAGTTACTATCATCACCAACGCGAACACCCCGTGTGCCACCATTGAATTTACTGCGACGATCAACAGAGGACTTAACACGAAGATCATCTGAAGATATAAGAAAATCAACAGAGGATTTGTCAGGACGTAATCGACCTCAAACATCAGGACGAGTATCAAAACGTAGCTCAACTGTTGGTAAGATGATTGAAGAAATGGAACGCGCTCGAAAGGATGAAGGGAGTTCTACTGCAACATCACCAGCAAGGCCAATCTCACCCTCATTAGAAGCAGCTCAGAAGAGAAAGACTTTTAATGTGTAATAGTATTAACGTAGCTGAGTAAAAGAATACAACTTAATCATGTTATTACCCTTATATATAACCCGAAACAAAACAATCATTATATGATAAGGTTAGGTGGCATTCATAATACAATACAAATTTTTAAGACAATATTGTGCTGTTGAAAAGTTTTTTATATTTGTAATAACATATGCAATTTCTTATTAATTTTTGTAGTAGAATTACTAGCCACATGATAGGTAATCATATTGAGTATTATTCATAAAAAACATTGCTTGTGAGCTGTTTTATTTTTCTCAAAAGGAGAAACAATTTTGTAGGATTTAGGGATGGTTGAACATGACAGGTTAATGAGCCTGCAACACTCAAACTGCACATTTTCATAGAATAAAGGCAAGTATTATAATACAAACAGAGTCAAACTTCATTTTGAGTAGATAGAACATTTAATTCCATTTTGCAGACTTGGAAAAAAGTAAATTTGATGTATGTTTGTGAAACCTAGCCTGCGACAGACTGACTGTGAAAACATTTTTAACCAAATTAGTAGAGTCTGCAAACTTAAGGGCAAAAACGTGTTCTGCTGAGTCAGCGGCGTGTTCCAACATCCGCTTTCCTCACTTTCAAAACTCAATTCAACTGTGCCCAAGGACCTTCTACGACAAGACCAGCTGTGCCGTCTGAGTGTTTTCGTGTTTTGTTGTCTCTGCTTTGCAAATATTTTCCCCTATTTTCTTCCATAAATTGAAAGTTTCATCAACGTGAAATGCTTGCTGTTTGCTGCTTATGAGCAACATCTATTGATATTCTAATGGATTGCAGCCTTCGTGAAAAGAAAACTTACTGGATTTTATCTGAAGGATTAGTTATGAAGCGTATTGTGGTTATTTTGTCACCGATGGTTCTTCGAAGGTTTGTTCATATTTGTTTACATCTTCTGCGAAACATGAAGAATACTATCTAGAAATCAGATCCATAAGCATTGGAGATTGTTGCGTTGTTTTATTTATGGTATTTGATTACGAAAATTCTAATGTACTAGCGACCTCTCTGAGCCGAGCGATAAAAATTGTCGGTTATTAAAATTGGTTGTTTTTCCATGAAACGTAACAAAAAAATAAATTTTCATCAGAATAATAGCATAACAAACCTGTGCGTTATTTTTTTAAGCTAATCTGCCAAACTGCTGTACCTTAAAGTAATTTCACAGCTACAATACATTGACCCAACAAAAAAATTATCAGCAATTGTTGTTGACTCAGGCTAGGTACGGTCTTGTAGGCCAGACCATGAAGCCTCTATCTACAATGCTTGTTCCTGATTTGTCGCCAGAAAATTTTGGCGACGAATCACAGCCCTCGATAGACAATAGTTCCCGCATATTTATGGAACACGCCGCTGACTCAGCAGAACACGCTTTTGCCCTTGAGTTCGCAGACTCTACTAATTTAGTTAAAAATGTTTTCACAGGTAGAGTCTGTGCGCAGGCTAGTGAAACCACAAGCGTGTTCAAGTTGAATGCTGCTTCATTCAAGACATTTGATTTAACAATATTTTTTGTAGTTGATGGAGAAGCGCACTTTATGATGATATTGCAGGTACACCTACAGGTAATTTATTGTAAAGGCTGGTATTGAAACAAATTTTTACCCTTTCTTCGGGCTTAAAGGCATATTTTTCATATACAAAATTACTCCCAAAACAATACCAGCCACTACTTTTAATTTGAGTCTATGACCTTCACCAAAAATTCGGCATTAGGCTTTACTGAGAGATTGATGGAATACATCACCCCAGTAGGGGCGACTCTGACTGACTCTGTAAAATGCCATTTTTCAAATGATAGCGCTCTTTGCCTAGATGTCAGGAGTGCACATGTAAAAAATGCAAAGTTGCAACTGAGCAAGAGCGCAAATTCTCAAAATACAACATATGAGTGCTCTTGAAGTGTAGCAAGTGAAATAACATTTAAGCAATTGTACTAGTTAACATGCATGTTTTGTTTTTTGCATGTATACAGTATTACTGTGACAAGAAAACCTCAAATCCTATCACGTTGCTAATCTAAAATTTTTTTGCTGTCTCCATTGATTGTTACCTTGCTTTCGCCTTGTAATGAGTGTCACGAGCGTTGCATAATTTTTGGGTTCTAAGGGCGCAGCCACTTGGAACATTTTTTTTGAAGAGCGTTATTTTGACAGCAATTGCAATCTGAGGAGTGTAGTTGCCTTCCTCTGCAGTCTGGGCAAAATGGATTGTTTCCTACTTAAAGCGTCTAAAAAATGACCAGCAGCCTTCGTATTGTTTTTGTTTTGAACACGGCTGACGTGATGACGCTCTATTCCAGAAATGGCATTGTTAACAGTTGGAGAAACAATGGATTCGACCCTCACTCCATGAAATAGAGTTTGAAATTTTTGCAACAAGGCTGCTGGTCATTGTAGACTCTTTAAAGCCGTAGTTTTGAGAGATTGAAACAATAAACCTCCTATTTTTCCTGAGCCCACAATGCTCTATACCAAAAATTGAAAAACTGTACTTCAGTACGAGAAGTAGAAAGATCAATAAACAAAACAACACAAATCATTCAAAAAGATAGGATTGGTTGTCCCATGAAAAGTGAATGGTAACAATAACTTACATAGTATACAATCCAGCATCTATAGTCTAGTTTAATCTTCCGACTTTCGTATTCTCTGTCATTCAATGTTTGGTAATCGTGCATAGTCAAAGCATTCCGAAATGTTAAATGATGTAAATAGCATGTGCCTAGATAATAGGACATTCATCCGGAATTTCGCTCCAACGGATGTCCTAATGTAAATGCCTCGATTTGGATAATCCATCCTCGTGATCGAGAAGAGATTTCGCTCTTTCGCATTGCTTTTCACAAGAGAAAAGTGATAATAATTTGATACGTAATAACAACTTCAATTTGGTTCATAATTACAACTTATATTCATCTACAGTGTCTTGGCCATCGTAAGTAATCAATAACTACTTGTTCTTACCATTTTAGTTGCTTCTAATCGTGCGGGAAGTCTTTAAACACGACACCATTCTCTAGTAGTTTTCATTAGACTTAGGCCTACCCATTTTGCTGGCACGTACTTTTTGCATGTCTTCTAGTTTACGTGAAAATTTTCAAATAAAAGTATTTTTTAGGTTTTTTTCTGGTACAATTATGATCCACTCAATTTGCCTTGAATAAAATATTCCTGTAGATCTTGCTGTGCAAAGTAAACAAACCGAACCGTTGCCATTCGCCATTCAGCCTGCAAAATCCTACAACATTGAATCACCGTGTATGTCTTAACTGTCTTAAATTGTATTAAATTGTACGTTGTCTATCAATTAGTTCTCATTTCAACTGGAAAAAGTATTCCACAGCTTTCTTTCTTCAAACATGATGCATCATACATGCAGTATTACCTGTGATCTGGCAACTGCATTTGAAAATCTCTTAAAATATCCAATAGATAGATTTTCTTATGATGAACTAACTGCTCTATATAAAGAAGCTTAGTTATATCCGTAAACGATATAATTTGGTTTCTACCAACTGATAGACTGCACTAAAGGTTCCATGCAGATAAACTCCAGGTTGAAAAGAATGGTCCACGCGGGGAATGCATTCCCTGCGCAACCTTGGGAGAAATTTCCTGTTCTGCACATTCTGACAAGAAAAATCTGAAATATGCAATGGATTCCTATGAATCTGCACAATTTGTCCAAATTCTGCACAAATTTACTCTTTTTATGGAAATATTTGAGAGTTTCCGCGCAATTTCTAGGAGTCAAACACAGCATTCCCCGCGCATTTGGTAAACTTTACAACCTGGGATAAGCTTACAGTTTTCGTGAGCTTTAATCTCCACACTAAGCTAATGCAAATGACCTACTCATGCATCACAATAATCTATTAACATGCATATTCTTTGTTTCAATCGATTGGACAGAAAGACGATCTGTAGTTTGTTTATATCTCATCATAGTTTGTAGTTATTTCAACTGAATTTGCTTCCTGCTTTTTCTATATAAAAGTGTGTTGCATGTTATCTATGCAGGAGCAATAGCACCCAATTTATTTCATGAAACTATAATTTATCTTGAGTAGAACGCTCTCTTGTCGAGTGATGAATGCTGCCAATATTGTTTTTAATTACAATCAAGGCTATGAGTATGCAAGTGAGAGATTACTAGTTATCGTTACTTTTTGAGTAATTTATCAAAGTAATTGATAGCTTTTGACAGAAGGTAATTTTGGTGGTAATCATTACTATTTTTAGTAAGGGTAACATTTTTACTTCCAGTTTCCACAAGACAATAATTGATTACTTTTCTCTGTTTCTATTGGCTGAACGCCTGGTTTTTTGTTATTGTTGTGTCATCTGACATTGTCATTAACACCACAAAAATTAGTGTCAAGAAGCACACTGGACATAGCAGGACATCTCTTTAGTTTATGAACATTAGGGCAGATGACACGGTGTAGAAAATCACTGCGTAGCACAACATTTTTCACACATAACTGGGCTCCTTTTTGTAAGACTTTTTTGGAGTTTTTTACAACATTACGCAGCACAAGTGTTTTACACCAACCAAATACTATGTTTTTGAGGAAAATAAAAGCAAAAAGCTTTCAACTTAATATTAATATTATTTGTAACTTTTCTGGAACATTGAATGAGATTCAGCTCAAAATAACAAATACTGAGATTCAAATGAGGTTCTGAAAAGCATTTGCTTATATTTAGCAATGTCCTATATATCTTAATCACATTTAAAAACATTGAGATTAAATAATGATGACGGGAATTGTCTTGCTTCGCTTTTAAAACAGTTCAAAGACTTTGCTTAGCAGCTGCCTTGTAATGTTATGGCGATTATCTTTTATTTTCTTGTCACTGTGGCTGCAATATCAAGTCACTACTTGTTATCTGTGTATTTTATCCAAACCTGATTAATATCGATCACTATTTAATTTTTCAGACATTAATTATGGCACGTGGTCAGCAAAAGATTCAATCGCAACAAAAAAATGCTGAGAAAAATGCTAAAGCAAAAAAACAACAATCCCATGATAACAAAAAATCAGCTGCAGCAGCACTTGTCTTTTCATGTACGGTTTGTAGGGTAAGTAACTATAGCTAAAATTGGTCCAAACCATACAACTAAT
>JANVCG010099434.1:0-14941 GCA_025505365.1 Haliclystus inabai
TGTGCAACAGCATTGAAAAAACGTTCTGGAGAACCCATCTTTACTGGTGACGATAGTTGGTTTTATTAGTTCAAAAATAGAAAAAAGGACAGTTTTATGTATAAGTATGAAAGAGAAAAAAAAAACGAGTTGTAAATGTATATGTATAGTTTATATATATATATTATGCTTTGAATGAAAAAATAATAATTGTTGTAAATGTAAGTGTAAAAATTAATAACAATAATAATAATAAAAGAAGCACAGTTGTACATGTATTTGCATTAAATGTATAGTTTACATATCTATACATCATGGTTTAAAAACAAACAAACAAACAAACAAACAAACAAACAGAAAAACAAGGATTAAAATGGCTTCGGGCTAATAAGTAATAAGTCTAGTATGCACCTGATACCAGTCAGGGCAACCCACTTCTTATGCGGGATTTCCGAATCCGAATTTAGTTCATCACTAAACAATAGAAAAACAAATAGAAAATATCAGTATGTGCTTCGAATAACAACAACAACAAAAAAGACAATTAAATGGTCTATATCGGTAACTAATCTGATTTATCCAATCTAAGGTTTGCTAAACAAACAAATGAAACGGTGTTCAATTTTCAAAAATGAATGTCCTCTGCTATATAGATTCCCGGATGCTACTTCATTGTCATGATTGGGATTGGATTCAGATTTGATTGATTAAATGGATCGGATTGAATTCAAGTAACGATTTCCTGAGGTATATCTAACGCAAATACTTACATGATCAAATCGACGAGATTTAGTATAGTTAATGCTTTTGTAGTTTTACCTGAAATAATACAAAGTAAAAGTAATGAATAAATGAAACATGCAAATAGTTTCACTTAATTTTATATCAATTTTTTAAGAGCCTTTACCGTATTGGCAGGTGGCCAATTCATCGCGGAAGCTTTTTAAGAATTCCGGCCACCGATACCACCACTTGCGGGCTTTACAAAAGTCGATCCATCTAAATAAAACAACAAATAAAATAAAATATAAATTTATTTGAAATTCTAAACAAATTATAGATGAAGGGATTTTGAAATAACAGTTGAACACTTACTTGAACGAGACCTTCCACTCAAAGTGGTCCATCATCCTACATACAGTGATTTAAAAATACAGTGATTTAAAAACGCTGTATGCATGCATCGCAATTTTCATCACCGATTAAATTAAAATCTATCAAAGTCAATTTGATACTTACAATTGTGCCCAGTCGAGATCCGGGTCTGATAAGTACTCCTCAACAGATT
This sequence comes from Haliclystus inabai, assembly GCA_025505365.1. Taxonomy (NCBI): domain Eukaryota; kingdom Metazoa; phylum Cnidaria; class Staurozoa; order Stauromedusae; family Haliclystidae; genus Haliclystus; species Haliclystus inabai. The sequence continues at coordinate 1,268 of JANVCG010099434.1, forward strand.
GAGAGAAAGTTTGTTGAGCCATCACGATGGTCAATTCAAGAATGAGGTAGTAGCTCTATCACGCCAATTTGAAGGTAGATAGATGCAGAAATAGTGACAATGGAGCGAGTGTCCACTAAATTTAACTATGGGTAATGTAAGTGATAATCTTTGTGAATGGGGTAATTGAGATGCATGTATGACTGCAGGTGTAGAGCTTCAGATATTTCGCAACATTTCTATATCGGGGAGTTTAGGAGCTTTGTTTCAAGAGCATTTAAAACAATAATAGTAATAATAGAGAAACAATCGCAGAATGATCTCAATATTGTTCTATCTTTATGCACCAGAGTATAAACCAGGCAAGGTGTGCTCTATACGAAACTTGCAGGCAGGTGCAGTTCACTACATATTTCGTAACAGTTTTGAAGCCTCGTTTCAGGGTTGTTATTTCAAGGCATTCAGAATAATAGGAAAAACAATTGAACAATAACCTCAATATTGTTCTATCCTTATGCATTAGTATGATACAAGCGAGGTATGCTCTTTGAATTTTTCACTGCCAAGCAGCTGCAGAACTCTACATATTTCACAACAAATTCTTACGTAAATTCGTATTGTTAGGACAGCAACCTAAAGAGAAATCACTGAAGAAATTAACCACATTTTTCCAAAACAATTACATCAGAAGGTAAAACTTGATTTAATTGAACTCCAGTTTTTTTGTTTTTTTTTTTGTTTTTTTGTTTTTTAGGTAGTGGGGGTTAACTCAAGGCACGAGAACAAACGAATGACAGTGTGAAACATTTTATTGCTCAATAGTATCGCCTATAAACATTTATTATTCACTAGTTCTATCTATAAACAATTATTCCATTGATTCCAGTAAACTCAGTAAGCTTCTTTCTGTTTGATTTATAAAGTATTGTTGATCCTCTATATCTGAGCGGTTATGTTGAGGAAAATTATCTTCCATGAATGTCTCAATTACATTATCATTGTAAATACGATCATCGTTTGAAAAGTCCTTCAAGATATCTTCCAATTGTCGCCCTCTTGTTAGAAAGAAACTAAAGTAAATACAGAAATCTCCACATTTAACGCTAAAGTCGGGTTGAAGTTGAATTCCATTGATATACGACAATGACAAACCAATGGAATCAATTTTTTCTTGTAACCCGTAGAAGCTTGGCTCCTTTCCAAAGCTGTCCACAAAAACAGATTTTCCATTTTTGTCGACGTAGAATAATAGTCAATGCATCCCTGGCAAATGCTGTTCTTCTGTATTTAAGATAATCAATACGTTTCTGGGATTCTTGGGAAAAAGGAAGTCCATAAATTGATCTTTCGCGAAAACGTCCTTGACCTTTTGTCTTTTCATGTATTTATCCGAATTGATAACATAGCGTAAGCTGCTTGTATCCATTATCTACACACAAATTAATTTAAAAATCTGTTAATACGTTGCGTGACTTATCGACGGCAATAGTGTTGTCGTATTCTGCGTATAATAGTATACTGACAGTTGTTGTAAGTGGTGTGTTGAATTCAATGACTAAGCGTAAATCGCCGTATTGTTTGGGCTCTGTGTGTCCTTCTTGGCTGATTGCTGCTGCTAACTGAAAACCGTAAATCGCATATCCTTGACTATATTCATGTATTTGGAGATTCAAATCTTCATCTATAAACAAACGACCCGTAGAGCTGTACAGACTTTGATAGCCATCAAGCACATCATTCGTTGCATAATTCAATTGTAATGGTCTGCCGGGGGTTGACTTTCCGTTAACCATACATGCTATACTGGTAACATCGTAGTGTTTAAAATTGTATGGATTGGTTCTATAAGATCCAACAAAACTCAAATTATCACATAAAGCAACAAAAATGCGCGTAGGCAATAGTCCAGAAACAGCATTGTTCCATGTTATAGAGCTCACACCAGAAGGACAACTATGATGACGCAACTGAACTCTATCAATGGGGTACAATGCGTTTTGACTCTGTAGCTTCTTTTGAATGGTTAAGAAATGAGTTGGTGTGAGAGTTACTCGTCGCACATGAAATACTACATCCAAGAGTTGTATTTTATAGCTCGCTTGTGGATCGGAGCTTATCAAAGCGAAACTTTCTTTTGCTCTGTGTAAAACAACTTTCAATGGCAACCCATTCAATATCAATCGATTACACGCAAAAATGTCTGCATGAAGCTTTCCTCTAAGTTCAGCTATGCGTGACCCCTGTGTTAACGACCACCTCTGTTTAAAGCCATTGTTCAATCCTTCGGCGTTTGAATCTTCCATAAATCCAGCGGTATCTTTGAACATGTGTTGCATTGCCAATTGACTCTTACTCGACTCAGAACCGAAACTCAATAATGTCTCAAATAGTGCTCTATAGGGATAGGTTCTTGTTGCACTGGAAATTGTTCTACCTCCCATAAAAACATCAACTTGACTGAACAATGATGATAAGCTGTTGTTAACCAAAGCAACATTGGCATCATTTGCAAGACTTGTACCATCAGCATTTGTTATTTTCAATTTCACGCGAAGGTAGCTTCTTGCGAGATCAATAAACTGTTCTGTTGAATTAGACAGTAGTAATTCAATGCTTCCAGCGTCAGAAAGTGAATTTATAGGGTAAATCTCTTCATAATGACTACGCTGGATAACACTTTGGGTGAAAGGTGGTTCGAATAGTTCCGTTTCTGATAATGTGCACTGTGACTCCTTATATAACGACTTGGCCATTTATCTCGTTAAACAATGACAACAAAAATAAAGTAATGAAAATAATAATAATGAGCAGAAGAATGATAATGATGATGATAAAATAATAATGCTATTAAAAAATAACGGTATTTCGAGCAAACAAATAGTACTGATAATTTTGTATATTCAATTGAAGATATCTTTCGATGATGAATTTCCTTTACTTTTTTTCATAGACTTTCTGTTCGTTTTTGGACGTCCTACTCGTTTGCTGGTTGTCGACCGACTGACTTTATTACCTTTAGTACCACCTTGCTTAAGACGTTTCACTGGGTAAGTAAGAACATCATTCACCATATTATTTAGACTCTGTCTTCCCCTCCTTTTCAAAGACGTTTTAATGTTAACCCCATTTTGAAGATCATCTGCTACATTGACAGCAGTAGACAATGCTCGTTTTCCCATAGACGTCAAACCTTTCTTTAACATGGGTTTAAGACTGGAAACAACACCTTTGAAAATATTTCCTAAACCAAATCCTCCACGTTGGCGAACTGGATAAGCAATAAAGCGCGTCGATGGTCTCATTACCATGATTTTCGTCACTCAAAATATCGTATGGGAGAGCGTTTAAATAGCAACGTCACTGAACAAAAATTATCTTCAAATGCGACGAATTCGTTTGTGTTGGTTGTTAAGTATATTCCAATTGTATCTATGTCATCTTGATTTAATTGCTTAAACTGAAGATTTTGAAAATTCAAGGTAGTATAGTCACCATGTTCTCCATTGATGGGAATGTTCCTCAATAACGGGATGGTTAAGCTACCAACGAGTTGATTTTTAACAATATCTGAATTGACATTTATTGTATGAAATCTATTTTTCGGTGATGCCATATTTGGACTGGTGTTGTTTACTTGGTGCTGTATAACCATATTTCTAGGGTATCCCATTATCTCAGCAATATCCGAATTATTCATATCCAATTCAAAATTCAATGGCACGCTAACGTTAACTCTCCCAGAATGCTTATTATACTTGAACTCGAAAGTAGGAATCTTCTCATCATATCCTTGCAGGGCAGTTCCATGAAGCTCTGTGATCAATTCATCAACTGTAGAATAGTATCCAAGTGATATATGAATAGGATATGTAGCGTCGACACCCACTACTTTGATTATGTTTCGATCTGCTCTAACATTATACCAAGACTGTCTGAAACTAATTTCACTTATTGCCACTTCCCACAGTCCATGCTCCAGTCTGATAGTTTTCGATAATTTAATATGAAAGTTTGAAGCTTTATTGTTTGGAAATATATCCTGACAGCTGTTGCTTGGCAACGTCACATAAAATGACGACATTTTCCCTCTCATTATAGTAATGATTAAATGTCAATGATATTTTCCGCAGGAATCCAAGAATCAAAGGAATCAGGATACCCTTCCCAATGCACGAAATAGTAAAGACGATTATTGACTTTCTTTCTTCTAAGAATCTTCTCGATCCGATCCGTCTGTGCTTCTCTGACTAACTGAATTTCTTCCCGGTAAAAGGTTCCTTTAATAGGTTCATTATTAAGATCTTGCAATCGATAGACTACGATATCACCAGGGACGACAGTTCTTATTTTGAATATTTCTTGGGACCACCTCGCTAGGAATCCTTTTCTAAATATTTGCCTATTATGGCTAACTCGGACTCTATCGTCTACTTTCAAGATTGAAGATTTGGTAGACTTGGTTTTGATATTTAGCTTTGAATCTTTCTCATAATTGTTAATCCATGCTATCGCTTCTGTATCTTTGGTTACATCTACTGGTCTCATCTTGATAGAGCGGTGATAGGCATTATTGTATCTGAACACTAATTGCGGGAGAACATCAATGTATTTTCGTGTGTTTTTATGTGTGAAGTAAGTAAACATTAAATTTTTGAAAGTTCGATTGACTCTTTCTACTATTGAAGCTTTCTGTTCGTTGTTTGTGGAAAATAGTTTTATCCCTTTTGAAAGCAGAAGCTTTTTGAATGTTTCATTGTAGAATTCTGTCCCTTTATCAGTCTGTATAAGTTGAGGGTGACGGTTAGATGACAGTATCTTTTTGAAGGCTTTAGTCAATTCAGTACCTGATTTATTTTTCAAAGGCTCAACCCACAAATATTTCGACAATACATCAATACACATTAACAGATACTTGTAGCCTCGATTACTTCTTGCTAGTTTAGACAAGTCTACCAGATCAAGCTGCCATTGTTCATCCATATAATGAACCCAGACTCTTCTCGTTTTGAAATTAATGCGGGCAGGTCTATGACGCGTATACGTCATTTGCCCTTTCATCCATTCCCGGACTTCTTCGCGTTTGATATTAGGTAATGTTTCTCTTGCCTCTCGGTGTAAATTATTAATACTTGAAAACGAGACGGGACTATCCAAAGAATAGTATAACGATTTTAAAAGCTCATTCTGCTGTTTTTGAGTCATATCTGTTTAAATTGGCTATTTTCAAAGTCGTCAACACCAAGTTGAATAGGTAAACTATCTTTTAAATAATTATCGTCTTGCTTTTCGTTGGAGTTTCTACCGTCTTCTTCTTCGGATCCAACAAACTCCAAATCACGACTACAGCAAACAATTAAACAACGAATCTTCCTTAGAATATCACCAGCATTTATTCTCATTGACATGTTTACTTAATGGTATACAACTGCAACTGATGATAATTATTCCGATTACACACACATATATATATGTATATACACACATGCAACAAATACACATTGTTCAATATTCACATTTTTTTTTTGCCTAACATTTCTCTTTCGATACATTATTGTTTGAATCAACGTGGAGAAGTAGAAGAAAGTAGCGTATGCCTTTTCTTAGAGGACAAGGGCGTGCTTCCAAAGTAAGGAGAAAGTGACGAGGATGATAATCTGCGATTTGATTTTGAATGTACCGCTCCTTTAAGAATTCTTTTGTTCGGAATATTTTTATACATTTGAATTGTTTCTAATCGTTGTTTGTTTTGAATCCACGATGACGGTACATTCAATTGTGCTAAAAGCTTTGAGAACATTGACGTATGAAGGTCTGGTATAGCATTGTTCTTTGTACTTTTTCTCAGCACATCATTTACGAGGTCGTTGATATTTGAACCATCAATTACTCTCTTTCTATAAATGATTTCACCCTTCTCATTCCACCCACCAATATCTGGATTTGATTTAATCATTTCAAAAAGCATCTTTCCTTGTGCTTTTGTTGTTTTTGGTAGAGACGAGAGAGTCATGCTCTGTATAGTATCTTTAGAGGATGTTGCTATCTCTTCAGATTTTTTGCTTTTATCTTCTTCTATTAAAGGGGTGTCTTTCTGAGCTGTATCTTGACTTGCGGTATTATCAAAATCAACAACCTTCACTTGTTTTGGCTTCAGTACAGCTTGACGATGTTTTTGAAAGTCAACCAACTCATCAGCAAATAGTTTCACTTTCTGATCATTTGAAATGTCCTTTCTCTCCAATGTATCAGTCATGTCCGATTCAGCTTTGATCAAAGCAGCCTTTTCAGGTTGAAGAATAGGATCGACAGTAGGGTTGACACCACCCAATTTAGCGAGCATGCTCTCGTAGATATCAGGGGGTAGGACAACATGCTTTCTAAAGTGTCGTGTGGTCATATCAGTTAATGATGTCACCTAATACCTTTGGAAGAAATAAATTAGCCAATGTTCCAAGTAAAACGTTCAGAAAGCCTCCTTTCTGATTCACCAATAGCTTTCTTCTACTATTCACAGTTCGATTGCGCTGTGTTAGCTTTCGAAGTGTTGCTTTCTTCGGTGCTAGCTTTTTTTTCAATTTGGGAGTGATTGGAATGCGTCCTTTCAAAACGTTAAGAATAATATCACAAATGGAATGGATTAGATCTGGCTTGGCATTCTTTAGCAAATGTACTTGATCCGAATGCTTGCAATCTTTCAATGCCTTCAATAATGGTAAATTCCGGTGAAGTCTCTTTGTCATAATAATAATAAATATCTCTCGCTCACTTCCTTCCTCAGTGATGGCCAAAACAAAACTGATAAGTATTTTACCTCTACAACCATATTTCTAGGTTTCATCGAGGTAGGTAGAGATACTGTGGAAGTTCATCTGGTAAAATACGAGCACGTGTACGATGAATTTCTTTGGTTCCAGGCTTCCAGTCCATGAATAAATATGAATGTGGCTCTTTCACAGCATCTTCATAGGCACTTTGGAGAAACTTCACATTTCCAGGACAGACCTGTTTAGCTAAATGAAGAAATTGAGATGAATCTCTAGGATTTTTGAAAACAACTTGGTATGATGTATTGAGTGATATCAATCTCTGATCTTTGCTAAACAGGTTTTGCGTATTAAATATAACACTGTTATCATCGTGACGACCTCGATAAAATAATTCAGCTATTAATTTGTTTGATGCCATATCCATCATATCATCGATGATGGTCAAAGTCGACAATCCTTTCTTGAAATTCGATTCTAGGTCATCTGGAATTCCCTCAATGTAATGAACTGGTACTTTCAATTTCATAAGCTTATCGTATAGATCAGGCTGATGTTTTGCAAACAACCAAACAACCTGTTGTATGTTAGGTGTTATCATAACGTCCATGTGCTCTAGCAGTCGTGTTATGAAGGTAGTCTTTCCACTCTCCCGGGCACCTGCTATGATCATGGAAAAAGGGTGTAATAAACGTACTTCCATCTTTGATGAAATGATGGTTGCGAATAAACAATTATCAGGTTGCTAGGTTATACTTATTTGATTACTCATCACCAGTCTACCATTTTGGAAATTTTTCAAGCTTCCGTAACAATGGTATTCTGCAATCGAAACAATTAATTGCTGCTAATGACTCTGATGCTAGGTTCAGGCTATTCTTCAACAATTTAATGCTTGGTGGAAATACCATTGTCCATTATTTAGCTGTCAGATTAAAATTATTAATTGTTCATCACCAGTCCATCATGTTTATATATATATATATATCATGTTTTTTCAGCTACAACGTTAGTCTGGTTTCATATTGAGGCTGAAGGGTTTCACGAACAAAGAAACAAAAATAAAACAAAACAAAAATGGCGAATGAGTATTACTGCTCTCAGTGTGATTCACTATTCAGCAAAAAGTGTGCATTGGTTCGACACATGAGAACAAAGCATTATAACTATCATGTAACATGCGAAATTTGTTCAAAACGTTTCACAAGAATAGGAAGTTTGCGGGAGCATCTGAAGAAATGTCAGCAACAGCAACAGCAACAGCAACAGCAACAACAATTCTATGAATTTCAACAACAGCATTGTCAACAAAAACAACAACAACAATTGTTTTATGAATATCAGCAACAGCAACAGCAGCTATATCTTCAACAACAACAACTGTATCATCAGCAACAGCAATATTATGATCTACAGCAACAGTTTCAACAACAGCAACAACAATATCAACAGCTTTTACAACAGCAGCAGCAGCAGCAATATCAACACGGACAATTACAACAAAATTGTGAAGTACCTGTTGGGGTTGAACAAGAAGAAGAAGACCATGATGCAACAGTAGATGGTTTCGATATTTTTTCCGAACATGACAATGACATTGATTGTATTTTGACTCCTTCGAGTCATAATCCAATAGATTCATTTTCAATCTCGGATAAAATAGGAGATGGTAACATTGAAAATTCCAACTCTGAGGTAGAGCTTACTTTCAAAGGATAATTAGTAAATTGCTAAGTTGAGTATGTAATAATTTCTTGTCAACTTACATTTCACGCTTCAGATAAACACCACTCCACATGAAAACACTCAGGCATCGTCATCATCATCCTCATCACCCTACAACAATCTGCCGCACTTGCAGGATGCTGTTCGGGAGATGACAGAGCATTTGAGACTACAGAATGCTCAATCTCTAGATAAAGAAATTACTTTACAACACACATACCCGGAGCAGGTAATTAGCTTTTACTTATCAATGAATTATTCAAATCGTAAGTTCTCTATTTACTAAAAATTTATTTATTTTCATCAGGATATCCAATCTCAAGGAGAATCCTCGCAAGAATCATCATCATCATCACCCTACAACAATCTGCCGCACTTGCAGGATGCTGTTCGGGAGATGACTGAGCATTTGAGACTACAGAATGCTCAATCTCTAGATAAAGAAATTGCTTTTCAACACAAATACCCGGAGCAGGTAATTAGCTTTCACTTATCAATGAATTATTCAACTAGTAAGTTCTCTGTTTATTAGAAATTTATTTATTTTCATCAGGATATCCAATCTCAAGGAGAATCCTCGCAAGAATCGTCATCATCACCCTACAACAATCTGCCGCACTTGCAGGATGCTGTTCGGGAGATGACAGAGCATTTGAGACTACAGAATGCTCAATCTCCAGATATAGAAATCGCTTTTGAACACACATACCCGAAGCAGGTAATTGACATTTCTTTATTATCAATGTTTGCATCATAAAAACAGTTCTCTATTTACAACTAAATCCTTTATGTCATCTAGGATATCCAATCTCAAGGTGAATCCTCGCAAACGGAAAGCTTTGATGTTAGTCAAACACTGAGATCTTTGTTTCGTCATTGTCAAGCATCATCAGAATCAAATCAGAATTTCAATAATCAATTCCAGTGTCCATTCTGTGGTCTCAAATTTATTGATGAAATTCAGTTTATCAATCATAAGCAATCACATGGAGTTACTCAACCATTTACTTGTGAACATTGTCTTAAATCGTTTGGTCGAAAAGAACGTTTACGACTTCATCAGAGTCATGGTTGTAATGGAGTACGTGATTGCAATGATAGAAATATACAACAGCTAGGGGGAGCCCTGCAAAGTTCCAGTTCTGACAACGAAAACGCATCACTCCCTCCTCTATCGACCGAATTGACTGAACCTCCGGAATTCATCAAAGAGTCTTGCGATCGATCTGTACAACTATTCAGGAAGCCTTTTCAGCAAATCAGATTCGATGATCTACTGAACAGGTTGAAGAATGTAATGAAGATGTACAAGTCAATTCTTGTTCATGAGTCTTCAAGTCAACGTGGTATAAAGTTTTACTTCACACTATCTACAATATTTCATAAGGTGACTGATTTGGCTGAGATCACAAATCCACCTATTGTATTTGGTACTGAAGTGTTTAGACTATTGGAGCATGACGTTGATGAGGATGATGGCACACATTTGGATGCACTATTGGATTTCGCATACAATCAGCTAGTACATAAGATGGAAGATTTTCAACAGAATGGATCATCATGGATTATCAGTTATTTCAATCATTTGGATTTAACTGTTGTCACTTATGATCGTCTGCGAGCTTCATCATATTTTCCTTTACCAAGCGATCTTCTTTCAAAACGTGCTATTGTAAATGTGAAGAATGATGATGAAAAGTGCTTCGTCTGGGCGGTGTTGGCGTGTTTGAAAAACATCCCCAGAAGGCTCAACCCAAACTTACTGCATCATTATAAGCCACATGAAAACGAACTGAATCTTGATGGATTGACATTTCCGATGGCTTTGAAAGATATTAAAACCTTTGAGGCAAACAATAACATGAGTGTTCATGTGTTCGGTTATGTTGATAAAGGAGACTCGAATAGGACATCAAAGAAAGTTGTTATCCCTTTACGAATTGGTGTAAAGGCAAAATATGATAGACATGTGAATCTGATGTTGTTAACCGAGAGCAGTGAGGTTGGCGGTGATTGTTTACTAAAATCACATTATGTTTGCATAAGATCTTTGAGTAGATTGCTGACTCAAGTTACACGTCATGATGGAGAAAGATATTTTTGTGAATATTGCCTACAGTCATTTTCATTAGAAAGAACGAGAGATAGCCACGTTGAAAGATGCAAGTTATTGGGAGTTCAACGTGTAAAGCTACCAGAAAAAGATAGTTCAAAGAATGAGGATAAAATGTTTTTTAAAGAAGTTCAAAAGCAAGTCAAGCTACCATATGTGATGTATGCAGATACTGAGGCTTTATTGGTGAAACGCTCGACATGTACAAACAATCCAAACAAGTCATCAACAGCTATTATGCAAGATCATGTCCCATGTGGCTTTGGTGTACTTGTCAGATCAATTAATCCAGAAGAAAATGAGAAGCATCTTCCTTATGTATACCGAGGGTCGGATGCAATGGCGCATTTTCTGGATTACGTTCTACAAAAAGGTGCTGAACTTCGAAAAAAGCTACAAAACATCAAGGAAATGAGGCTGACAGAAGCAGAGGAGAAGTTATATGAGGATCAGGACACTTGTCACATCTGTGGGAGAGGGGAATTTACTCGTGCTAGTCCTGGAAATGACAAAGATGGGCGTGTAAAAGTGAGAGATCATGACCATATCACCGGGGAGTTCAGAGGTGCTGCTCATAGAGGATGTAATCTAAACTACCGGGTTAAATCGCAAACTGTCAGGATTCCATGTATTATGCACAACTTACGTGGATATGACGCTCATCATATATTCAAGGCATTCCAGGAACGTCATTCATCTAAACGAGTACAAGTTATTCCAAATGATATGGAAAAATATGTGTCCTTTACTATTGGTGATGTGACTTTCCTAGATTCATTGCAGTTTCTTAATGCAAGTTTGAGCACATTGGTTGATACACTGGAAAGTACTCAACTGTCGTGCACTCAATGGTATCTGAGAAAGACGTACCCACCCAGCGAGGTAGACACCCTTTTCTCTCTCACGAAAAGGAAAGGTGTCTATCCTTATGAGTATATGGATGATTGGAATCGCTTTGAAGAAGCAGCATTGCCATCTAAAGAGCATTTCTACAGTTCCCTCACAGATGAAGATATAACTACAGAGGATTACGAGCATGCACAGAATGTCTTTCGAGAATTTGGAATGAGTGACCTTGGTGATTTTCATGACTTCTATCTTTGCACTGACGTCCTTCTTTTGGCCGATGTATTCGAGACATTCAGAAGTACAACGCATCAAGAATTTCATCTCGATCCTGCTCAATTCTATTCATCACCTGGTCTGTCTTGGTCAGCAGCTTTGAAGATGACTGGAGTTACTTTAGAGCTTCTAACTGATGTCGACATGTATCAGTTTATTGAAACAAGTGTGCGTGGAGGTGTTGCTTCAATAAATCATCGTTATGCAAGATCAAACATTCCAGGAACACAAGAATATGACCCATCCATCCCCAATGCATATCTGCTTTATCTTGATGCAAAGTAAGTCTTCGTGAATTCTTATTAAATTGATGATATGTGAGCTATTGTAGTCTCTGTTACGATTGATACTAATAATTTATAACTTTCTATTTATTATCAAGCAACCTTTATGGATGGGCGATGTCACAAGCGTTACCCGTTAGTGGTTTCCGTTGGTTGGATGATGGTGAAATCAGTTCTTTGGATGTATCTAATGTGGACGCTAATTCAGAAGACGGTTACATTCTAGAATGCGATCTAGAATATCCTCAAAGTTGTCACGATGAACATTCAGATTACCCTCTGGCTGCAGAGAGAATGGTTGTTAAGTCTCATATGTTATCAGAATACCAAAGGGAATTGTTTTCTTCGGTTAATGGTACATCACACGGTGATCTTGTTGATGATGACTCAGCAATTATAAAGGACTCTTGTTTAAAACTGATTCCAAACTTATTCGATAAAAAGAATTACGTTGTCCATTATCGCAACCTTTCTTTATATCTCGAGTTGGGGATGGTTCTGAAGAAGGTTCATCGTGTACTTACTTTTAAACAACGCCCATGGTTGAAGGACTACATTGATTTCAATACACAGAAACGAGCCACTGCCAACAACGAATTCACAAAAACACTTCATAAACTTTTCAACAATAGTGTGTATGGTAAACTTCTGGAGAATCTCAGAGATCGACGTAACATCGACCTTGTTTCAACAGCGCGAAAAATGAAAAAATTGGCAGCTCAGCCAACATTCAAGAGTTGCAAAATTTTCCACGAAAATCTTTGTGCTGTTGAACGTTTGAAACCCGAGGTTCTCTTGAATCGTCCAGTATATGATGGTTTTTGTGTATTGGAGCTATCAAAGTGGTTGATGGTTGATTTTCATTACAACTACATGAAAAAACGTTATCCTGGAAGCAAATCAAAATTGCTATTTACCGACACTGACAGTTTAGCTTACGTTCTGTTTACAGATAACGTATACCATGACCTGAAAGGTGCAGAAGATCGTTTCGATTTCAGTGGTTATCCTCGTGATCATCCTTGTTATTCCCCAGCCAATAAAAAGGTTGTTGGATTTTTCAAGGATGAATTGAATGGTGTTCCTATGGATGCGTTTGTTGGCCTTCGAGCAAAGATGTATTCGTATAAGTATGATGAAAAGGAGGTGAAAAAAGCTAAAGGGGTGAAGACGTCAACCGTGAAGAAAACCATTTCATTTGCTGATTATGAAAGATGCTTATTTGATGGAGTATCCATCTCACGTAGTATGACGCAAATTCGTAGTTTCAATCATGGACTTCATACTGTAAATGTAACCAAGAGAGCACTAGCTGCTTATGATGATAAGAGGTATTTACTTGCTGATGGATACTCAACTCTACCGTATGGTCATTATTCCATTGAAAATAATCACTCTTGATATAATAATAATTTTTAATTGTTTTACAAGTAGATTCGTGTGTGTGTGTTAGAACAACAGTAACATTCTTTTTTTACTTTTTTAATTAAAACAAAGAATTACAACATTATATATATATATGCTATAGTTATGCTTAATGCTCATACTTGTTCTTACTCTTCTGGGTGTGACTCAATTAAGATATATAAAATATATACATATATTAATATATATATACTGTTCAGTCTTTGGGTTTTTTACATTCATGAGCGTATCTTTTCTGGAGCTCTTCTGTCAGCCTTAGATA
>JANVCG010099545.1:0-14933 GCA_025505365.1 Haliclystus inabai
TATGTACTTTAAAATTATAGCAAGGCTGTACATAAGTGTTTATTTATAACCTGTATCTGCCTAACCAAATTTATTTTCTATTTTTGAATAAATTCAAATCAATCAATCAATCAAAAATACATAATTCTGATTCTGAATAATGAGTATTATTAAAGGAGCAAAATTGACCGGCATCCTTTGTACTTTTACGTTTAAAAACTGCTTGCAGTTTTCAAACTCGATTACCTACTATGCTCCAGCCACGCTGAAATGATAGCTTACGTCACAATTTTCATTGTTTTCGAACATGTTAACGACTTCAATTCAAAAGTTCAACGACCTACACGGTAATGATGGAGCTGGCGAGTCTAGCAAGTTTAAACTGGAAAAGATTGCACAGTTGCATATGCATATTCCAAACGTTATGTTAACTTGAAGGAATTGTTGTCACATCTATAATAATAAAACGCAAAACGACTTTGTGACCAACACACAATAGAATGTTTTAGATTGAACTCCTCTTTTGCGGCGCACTTCTCATACTTCTAATACCCATTTCAGGTAACTAAAGGCTATGAACTGTTGCACCTTTTATTTTTTACATTTTAAAAAGCGATAAATAGCTCACAAATTGCAATTTAAAATCTGAAAATGACGTAATTTTACAGGAAGTCATGTGAAAATAATCTGTGTTGCCTTAGCTCTCCTTCTTTTGTGTTGAAGAATTTCCAAATTTTTTCAAAATGGCCGTCTGTTTTCAATTTTGCAAGCACTTGTTTTACGTCGAGTTTGCAAAAGTACTTATAGATGTTTGGCTAGAAGGAGAAGACGTACTTTCAAATCAAAGATATCTCTCTGGAATGCGAGTAGACGGAAAACCTTCTCAGAAAGTTCTTTTTGATCTTGATTGTTCCGTGCTCATGTAAATCGTTTCACATCACTTTGCCTTTGTTGTTTCTCACTATGTTCAAGGCTGAGCTTTGTGTATTGCGTTATGAAGATCACTGGTCACAGAACCCTGTTGACAACCGCTACTTTTTTTATTCTCAAGTTTACTAATCAATGATTGATTGGCTTTTTTATTAATTTATGGTCGGCAGAAGGATTGCTATATTACGGTTTTATACCGGTTCTGTTGTCAACACTCTACACCGAGAGTAGTGATCTGTATAAACCAATAACCAAATTCAAACAATTTGTTTGGGACTTCTCAGTGGCCAGAAAATTAAAAAATCCGAAATCAGACCTGTATTTTTATCGAAAAGCAAACTGTTAATGAGGCATGTTGTAATGGTGTTTCGTCGTGTAGCTGTATTCAATGATTCAGGATTTTTCTTCTGATTCGTTTCTGCAGCAGCTCACTTGAAACTGAATTACGATCACTATAGACAAATGAGCTTCTGTGAGATATTGCCTAAGTTGACAACATATTGAAATGAAGTTTCGGGTCTTTCTTTCATTGATGCATTTGATTATATCAATTTTCAGAATTATACATATCTGCTGTTCTCAATAAACACTGGATGGTTCTTGCAGAGATTCCCTCAACCAAATAAAGCAACCAAATTAAATAACAATCCAACTTTGCAAAACAGTTTATAAACTGCAACTGATTGACTGAGAACAGTAAACAATTACTGTCATAGTTCAACCTTCCAGTTTCGTCAACATTTACATCAAGTAGCCAAATTTATTCAAATCTAAATAATTATATTGTTACAAATGTGTAAGAATTGATGATCAAAATTAAATTTTAACATTTTTTTTTATCCAACTTTTTCGATTTATCTTTATAGCACTTTTACTTTATTGGGCTGAAATTATCTCTAAAAAGTTTTACTAATGGCAATTTAAGGGAGCGAAGCGACCTATAGGGGTAGCCGAAGGCTGACAGCCTAGGGCGCAGCCCGCAAGCCGAAGGCTTGTCTACAATAAAGCATATTATTACAGTATTTATGGCTTTTTTCAACTGCTGAGGTTTGATTTCTCACGCTGTATTCGTAACCGCTCGTCGTCTCATCGTTAAAGAGAAGAAAAATTCACAAATTCATAAGTCCTGTTATTCAAAATGCTCACTTTGGATTACAGTATTATCCAAGGGAGACAAGAATATAGAACGATAATTGTTGTTTGCTATTTACCCATAAAAGTGTTTGTTTTGTAGAGGCAAAGTACGACAACGGTTTTGCAGCAGCTCTGACCTGTTAAATTTTGTGAACGATTAACTTGCAAAATAATGTACTATCATTGATTCATTGTGATTTATTGCAGAATTCAAATTCAAATGACAAAAGTTTATTGGAAGCTGATGCATTCTTTCCCGCTTTAATTAATTACGTGAAAAAGGATCAAGATTTATCATCTGTTGCAAAGTTTGTTTCGGACATCAGTGGTCTCTCTTACGATGAAGTGAACAGTGCTTTAACAGACATGAAGGACCATTTTAAATCAAAGTTTGGTTTATGTAGAAAAAGGAAGGTCATTGAATATCTCATTGAAGGTAAGGAATAGGGAGCCAACTAAATCTTTTATTGCTGAGAAGATGCTCTGTGAACTATCATGCAATTGCCACTCGCTTGCAGTAAGGGTAATCAAATCTTACAACTCTTTGCAATATGATGACAGAAAGAAAAAAATCAATGAATTGATGAGTAGAGTAATTAGCAATGAGCTGCATGACAAATCATTGTACATGAATAGTTCAGTTCTCCTGCATATAACATTAGCATCAACACTTTTATCTAGGCTTAGAAATGGGACACTTAACTGGTTAGCACTGCATCGCTGGAATTTCTTTCTGTTTGTTGTTGGAATCGTTTCAACATTTTGTTTATTTGCCATGGCATTGTTTTTAGCATGTAAAGAAATTTAAAACCCTTCAGCAACAATTCACAAACACGCTTTTGATTTCTCAGTAATTCAGTCTTTCTGTTGTTGTATTTGTTTTCTACGGTTTACCTCAATCTGCCTCTAGCTTTTCAATGATTAACAGATACTTAAAATGTCACTTCTGTCCCATTCCTACTTTTAACATGAAATTATGTGACTATCATCTTTAGCTTGTAATACACTCTCATATTGGCTGAATAATATTCTCTTATTTGAAAAATATGCCAATTAATCTGTATAATAGATTAAATTTCCGATTAATCGTCTCATCTCTACATCTTACTTTGTAATGTGTCACTAAAGCTGAAAAACAAAGACAGCAAACAACTTAAGATGATAATAATTAGGCAAAACTCATAGGAAGAACTTTGATACTTCAATTTGGTGTTCTTTTTGTGACAAACACCTATTAACATGAAAAATTCACTTTGTCAAATGGTTAATTGTTTGAAGGATTCATCAAGATAGATCACATTATGAAGAGCACACAGGATGATAAATTGACAACTTGATGCAAAATATTTTACTTCACAAATGAGACACATTCCAATCTGATCTAGTTTCATATGTATCTTTTTTTAACCGTTCAGCTACTCTATATATGCTGGCACTTGCAACAGATTATTTGTATTTTAATTGTTATTTGCATTGGTGTTTATTTTTTTCCATTTTTGATTTTTGATTACTTGATTGGTAGGTTCGTACTCTGACGATGTGTTTGATGATGAGTCCTTTGAAAGCCCAGATGAGGCAAGTATCGAAGAACAAAGCTACATAGATCGGTGGCAGCATTTTCAACATGTACATAATAAAATAATGAATGGAGCAACTGATGTTGGCATGACTAATGTTGCCATGGGCCAGGTGTGTGCTTTGACGCTCATCTGTTCAGAAGGGGGGTCTGTAATGTATAGATGGATCACATCACCTCAACATATAACAATTCAAGGGTAAAATTAAGATTGAATCTACATCCTGATCTAGATTGCAGTGTTTATATCCATGAACAATTTCACACACTTTCAGCATTGTTGTGTTGTTTGATATTTGCTGAAACAACTTATAGCTAAAACTGTTGCTCTAATTAATTTCTACCAATTGTATGAAGCTTGGACATGTAGACTTTGATGATCGATTTTCTGATTCATATTTCAATCACCTTGTAATGCAATGGAAGGAGTTCTGATCACCCTTTTTGAACAGATGATTTCAACTGATCCGCATTCATATTGGTCTCACAATTTGATTCTCGATAGTTTTTCTTTAATTGATATTGTTTTTAAAGTTCATTTACTTTTATGGTCGTAGAATTTGCTAGAGACAACAACGAAATTCACAAGTTTGTCCATCAGTGAGATGAGTACAACACAAGAGCAAGCACCTCAAGAGCCAGGGGAGTCGCAAATTGTAAGATTTATGACGATAAAGTGTTATAAATATTGTTTTGTTACTAGAAAGCATAGTTTGAGGTGTGAAATTCTGTGTTTGGTAATTTGTAATGACCCTTTTATTTATCAGAATGTTTATCTACTCAATTTGCTAGTTTACCATGGCTTCAGCTGACTGTTACCAAATCAAAGGCTAGTTGAGTAATCCCTCTTCCATCTTGCTAATGACCCGTTTATGGTACACAAACTAATCTGCTTGAATTTCCACTATGTGCTATTCTTGAAAACGTATCAGAGTTTCATTTTATTTATAAAATTTACATTCAATGTTGTCTCAAGACATGGATTGTTTACCCAATCTTATCACATTTGTATGTCTCATAATGTCCCAGTAATGCCTTTGTAAATCCAATTTATGTTTCTTCTATATAATCAAGCGTATCCTGAAATCGTCAGACTCGGCAATCTTCTCAGAGGGCTCTCGTAGTTCTAAGAATTCAGGTATGTTTATCTGAATGTTGGTTTATGTTTCTTAATAAATGTATGGCCCCATTCAAATGTTTTGCAATAGGTTCATATCCTAAACTCACACATTCCAAAGTAATACAGTGCAAGGGCTCGATAAAATGAGGCTATTGGACTGACAGTCTTGTAAGGCTAGTATAAATCAAAAGACATGAGCAGAGATAATAGTATTTCAGTTTACAAAATGCAACAATAAGAATTTCACGCTTAGAAGATTAAGACACAATACATAATACAACTGCTGAGATCCTTTTTATATAAGATTTTATCACCAAAAGTTTGGAAGCATTCAAATTTAGCAAATGTATGAATCTCGGAAGGCAAAATAAATTATCAAACCCTGAACAGTGCCTGTAATGTTATGCTACTGCCTGCACGCCTCATTTTCAGTTGAAATTGGATTGTATAGATGCTTCAATGTAGGGTTTACTTTTAACAGAGTTCTTGATGATGACCATTTTGACTTTGTTTTCAATATGTTTGTCACTCTATACTTTTTTGTGATTCAAAGTGGCTTTGAAAAGTGTGACAGTGCCTATTTCTTCATTTCATCCTAGTGTTTTGTTTATGATGGCTTTCTTTTGTTGGCATACTTCTTTAGTAATACTAAACAATTTTCTAGGTTACTCGTACTCTAAAGAAGTGAGGGAATATCTGAATCAGAATCACATGACCGGATGTATTACCCCGCAATTATTTCCTCTAATGAAGATAGGGGAAATAGATTTGCACTCTGGAGTTGATATTCAAAACGTCGATGATCCTCCCCCAGCGGTTTTACTATACCGCCCAGTACGAAGTAGAATTTACTCTATAATATTTGATGATAAGGAACTTGGAAATGAATCTGGTACCACAACTATACCAGTTCATGAATGGTGTTGCTATAAAGGCAAAGATATTACAGTGCCTGATGTTGTAGATGTTCCACGCCGTCCCTCAGCGATTCCTGCTCTCGATCAGTTGTGGTTTGATCCAAGTACTGCTAATCATCAAAAGCGTTTGAATGCATTTCTGATGACTTTCGAATGTGATGTAGATAATTTTTTATCAAACAATCTAATACCAGAACGCCTCTTTGTACCTTGTATCATTCTAAGGTGAGTTTTGCTTGATTAGAGATTAATGCATTGTATAGTTGTAGTACATTTCACTTCAAGTTGAACTTTCAGCAACAGATTTCATCTGCCGTGCACAGCATTCCACTGATTGTTGGTCTATAATAATTAATTAAAATTTATCACTTCCTAGTAAATCAAAGACTTCAGATAATCCCTGTTTTTTGCATGTATACCTTTCTTGTTCTCAATAGTCCTACATAATCCGTTTGAAGGAGAGACTCCAATTACCAGAGCTCGATAAAATTGTGGATTCTGGGACTGGCTGTCCTGGAATTTTTGGGGGTAAAATCTGAAATCGAATGCAGAAATGATGACTTTCAAGTTTCTACATTGCACCAACAGGCATTTTCCACTTTTCTTTGTTAAGGATAACTAGAATGTGAATCAATAACATAAAAATAATGCTGTTATGATCTGATTTTCCCAGAGGCAATACACTTTATCGTGCCATGCTTCAATAACACATGAGTTTGTAGTAACTTTGCTCTTGACAATATGTATTTGCAATATTATATGTTCAACTGTATTTATGTTTAGGTACATGGTCAAAGCTGGTCTTCTATCCAGCCATGATCTCAATGCATTTATTGCGCAAAGTATTGCTGGTCACCTGGTAACGCCAGATAATGGTACCAACCTAGCTCATATCAGGCTACAACGGATCGATGCCAGGTAACACTTAATGAGGGTAATCAATTGACTGAACGCGTAGTACCTGGCAAATGACAACTGATGTTATTTGTTTGGAATACGAAACACATCTCAGTATACTGGAGGCAGTCTGGAGACATACAAATCTTTTACAAGTAACTGCCCGTCATACCCTTCTTCTTTACATATTGAAGACTGTGCAGTGCATTGTGCTTGAAGAGCAATAACATCGAAGTTTTGTGCATATGATGCAGCTTGCGAGGGTATAGGAATGAAACCCCCCCTCCCCAAAAAATTGATTGTGTAATGTTTACAAGGAATAGAACATCGAAATTATGATTGTAAATACAACGTCTTTTTTGTTAAACTGAACTTTATTAAATCAAAAATACTATCACTATAAACTTGAACCTATTGCCGTGACTATCAACTAAAAAATCTACCTATAAATCTCCATACATTTTAAATCACGTTTTCAACATCTAAAAATATCATTACGGCAGTACATTTATTGAAAAGGAGGTCAAGTTGAAGTGAGGCTAGATCCCCAGATCTGTAAGCACAGCGGTCCATATTTTCTAGCCATGTAATTTATTGGGTAGAGCAGCAACAAGCAACAATCATCTCCCCACCTTATATAAAATGGTACGCTACTGCCTCTTGTTTTCAATTTGGATTATCTGCTGTTCTAGAACTATCGACTGGTGCAGTGTTATACTTTAGTTGCAGGATCCTCTCTATCAAATAAATTGTTTATTATTCCTGGCAGACCTATTCAACTGGCTGCGTTGTTCACTGCTGGTGTTGAAACTGCCATCTTATCAAATGATGCGTGTGGTTCACCCTTGCCCCAGTCCTCTTTCCATATGTGGTCATTCTTCAATGGAAGACTATTTCACTACATGTGGCTACGCTCAACTGCTAACGCTTCCCTTCTTGAATTGAGTAATGAGAAAGTAAGGCCACGAAGACTAATTTTTATAATGATCCAATTTTACAATGTCTTTCAACCATTTCAGCTTAACTTGTGAGGGACTCAATCGAGCATCTGTTCATGTCAACCAAAGATTTTTAAAAAACTTTTTGCATTTTCTTGACAAGATTATTATTTCCAAAATTCTCATCTATTTATAAGATGGGATAAAATAACATCAGAAATTTCTGCTCGAAAACATTTTCAATACGCAAAACAGTGTTCCTCATTATTTTAAGATCCTGGTAGGCCAATACGCTTGAGTTATTCCTGGTACTCAAACCAGGCTTTCGAAATTCATAATAAACTTTCTATTTGATGTCATTTTGACCCCACACGAGGCTGAAATGGACTATAATGTTCACCTATACCTCGAGTGAATATTCACTACTGCTTGGTGAACGATGCTGTTTCCTTCTTTCAAGACCATTGCAAACATTGTAAGATTGTATTAAATGCCATTTTTGGTCTACATGTAGGCCCATTTGGTTGATCAGCATGAACTCCTCTATTGGATCATTACATCTGGTATTGAAGACCGCTTAAAGAAACCCACATTGCCGCAGACTAATAAACCTCGTTCGTCGTCAGTAGGTGTCACACCTGCCTGGGTCAGTGTTGCTCCACCTGAACAACTGAGACCTGCCCCATCTGCTGCTGGAATTCAACCTGCAGGAGTTCGTCGCTCCAGTGATGGGGGTGGTAGGGGCCGCAGTCGAACGGTAAATCGGATCAACTCATGCCCTAGCGGAACAGGAGAGGTAGGTTTTGTACATTCAGAAACACTGATAATTACGTATTTTGTTTGCGATACCGGTTTATTAACCATATGTTTTACTTGTGTGTGGAATGCTATGATTCCCTCTCGCGGGTGTTACCTAGTCTGTAAGCCATCATCGTGATCCTTGCTTCGTTTCTGAGCCTCGTTGATGTAGTAAGTTCAATCAATTTGGAAGATTTAGATGATTGTACACTGTACAAGGCTCTTTGTCGATATTTGATTGTGTGATTGCTTTGACAATTATCTTTATTCAATCACATAAAACACAATTGATTTCAATCTAACATGTCCTCCGTTTCTGTATTTGTAGGTATCGCGTACCCCAGCAGCAGCATCCCATTGGTCAGGAGGCAGATCAAATGAGCCTTCTGGACGAGGCCGGTCATCACGGCCAACCTCTGACAGTGCGTTGCTGTTTGGGAATCCATGGGGATCAGCTTTCGTTAACGAGAATCATCGTCACGGTCCTACTTACGCAAAGAATACAACCAGGTCGCATAAACCGTTACCAAACCACAACAAAACAAACCATCAAAACTTTCAACCCAAATCACCTCGAGGGGTTAACGCCTTCCCTAATCAAGCCCCTTCGGAAGAGCTATGGCTTGGGAAGGGAAGGGGTAGAGCTTCGTTCAAATTGTAGATAGAATACCTCGTTGTTTGTATGCCGTTATATCTACGAAGCCATCGAGTGCTTTGTAAAGCTAGCACTAGACAAAATACATACAGCTGAGCATGAATATCTTACAAGTAAAGTGTACAGTGTACAATAGCCGGTACAACATCAGTAAATAGTATTTTATAGAAAAGTATTTTTTTCATAGTGTTCACGACAACAATATGTTTCTTCGGCATCAGAACAAAGTGATAATTGATTTGAAACTAAATCGTTCTGCAGTATTGATTGACATTCTAGAACACGGGTTCATTTTTTATTATGCTTGCATTATATATATTTATAGATACCGAATGTTATTTAATCAAAATTGATGAAAAAAATGAGATGTTAGGGTAGCACTAAGGTACTAGATGTCTACGTGCTGAAAAAAATTGTCATCCGATCCGAACGTTGATTGAAACCTGCAATGAGAGTTTAATTTCATCACTGATCCAATTTATGACAATGCGAATACAATCCATAATCAAACCCAATCGGATTCACACACATCTGTTTTATCGTTATGCTAGCATGAGGCTTCACTCACTGATATGTTCCATATTATGCACCATAATAAGCGTCAGCACCGTAGCCTGCGTGCAAATTCAATAAAAATGTTTCTGCCCTATCTATACGATACGGCACTGGTAACTTTCGCCGATACGAAATGCTGAGCTTGCTTTGGTTCCAGTCTGCACGCAGACTGTTCTGAAAATAAAATGTGATGAAAAAGTACTGTTCTACTATTTCACTGAGTTTGATTTTCAGAAGAGTCTGCGAGCAGGCTATTTGGTACACTTGCAGCATTAGTTTTTCTACGTTCAAGCGAAATATGTATGAAAATAAGAAACGGAAAAGTCAATTTGCAATAGTTTCTAGTTACTCATTTCCCTCGTTAATATATTTATTGTACAGTTTTAGAATAATCCTAAGCTCTCGGTTCTCAGTTATGCGTAACATTGATAACTATGATTCTGATGTTGCCAAGACGTGTACGTGAGATTAAAATTGGCATCTTCTAGATTCGTTAATCGTAAAACCAAACCCAGGAAATCGATTAATACAAACGAGAAAGCTCGTAGCTACATTTCAATCAACAAAAAGAGACCAGTAAAGTATATAAGTAATTAAATCGTTTGTTCTCGTTAATTACAAACCTCATAGAATACTTGAACAACAGCCTGCTTGAAAACAATGAAAAGGCCTGGGTCTAGCTAGACAGTGTTGTTGATGAAACAAAGGTGGCATATGTGACGTCATCAACGGCGGGAGTTGAATTCGAAATAGCATTTTCTTTATCAACAAATTTAGCGATGAACACAGCCGAGGAAACAGCTTTTCAATAGAACATTAAATCGGTACTTCATGATCCTTTATAAAGAAACCTGCAAAGCTACAAGAATTTTACGTAGAGTGATATTTTCGCGCACAATCAAATTATGATTTCGTGGATCTTCCAATCCCTTCGAAAGGATTTATGCAAAATCAATTGGTTGAATAAACACGAAATTATTAGCAAATTACATCGGTAGAGAGTAAACGATAACTTATCATTTCAGCTCAAAAGGGACTTGTCGATCCTCCAATGCATTCGTGTGAAATCCGCCGCGGGCGGTGACCTCTGACACAAGTAGCTAAAGCGTGAATATCACTCCTCACACCTTGCGTTATTTTTAATTACAGAATGTTCACACTCTGCCTACCATTGGCAGTCTGGACGAGTACGGTCCTAAAGGGTTCAGTCTGGTGGATAAAGTTGAAAAATATCAATTTAGGTTGGAATGTCATAGTCCATAGGTCAAATTTCAAGACAAAGGTCATAAAAATAATTTTGAATAGAGACAATCAATTTGATTCAGGTGAATTTAAATGGCAGGACGGCATAATCAGAACTGTACAAGCAATGTGTTCAGAGGAAGTTATGTCAACAACGAAGAAGAAAAAACAATTCAATAGTTGTTTGATTGATTGCTTCTTGCAAAAACAAGAGAGTTGAATCAAACAGAATTCCCGCTCGAACGAGACTCTAAACCGTGCTATAATTTATCATAATTGATCCTATATAATTAACAATTTCATCTAGACATATAACCCTTATATTTATTTGATATAGCTCTATTCTAGACTTGACATTACGTCGCGTACAAAATACTTGCTGTTTGCAACACCGTGTCACCTACGCTAAAAATATAATACCTAAGTGGCGCCAACAATTATTTGCGATCTCGTCGCTGTTGCCTCGCAACTGCACGTGGTTTCGAATGTATTTTCACATGCTTGGATAAATGGTCTGATCTTGAGAATTTCTTACTGCACTGACCACATGTATATGGTTTAAGTCCAGTATGAGATCGCTTGTGTCGAGTTAGTTCATCAGACCGTGAAAATTTCCATTTACATTCTCCGAAGTCACAACAGAACGGTTTATCTCCTGTATGCCGTCGTAAATGCGTTTTCAAATGCGAGCTTTTCGTATATGCTTTATTACACCCTGGGTAAGGGCAGCTATGGGGTCTTACTTTGCTGACATCAATAGGTGAAGGGCTTCGACTACATCGTTTGTTTGTAATCGGTTGCGCTTCTTCCTGTCTTCCAAGTCTTTCTACAGATGGTTTACTTCCACTCGTGTTTAAAAGATGACGTAAACCAGTGTGTTCATCTTCTTCACCTTTAACCGCATCAGATTTGATATTTTCCATGATTTGTTGCTGCCAGCATAAGCTATCTTCTGTTATTTTATCACTAGAGCCACCAAACCCTGAATTGACGACAATGCTGACTGTCTCTTGCAATTGGCCGCCGCCCACTCCGGAAGAAAGTAAATCGTTGACGTTGAACGTTGAGTATTCGTACAACTGCTGTTGTTGCAGGGTGTCGTCTAGATTATCAAACGGGTCAACGCCATCATCGTCTGAATAACTTCTAGTTGATAAGTGTTCTGATCCTTCAACGAGTGGTGAATATTGACCTACCATGCCATCACTGAAGACTGGACTAGTTGTATGATCAGTGATGATTTTATCGTCGTTCAAGTTCGATGCGTCGTGACAACTCCAACGACCGCGGGTATTGTCCTTGTCTTGTAAAGAATCAGCCAAGCCTATTGAAAAGAGATAATCGAGAAGAAAGCCGCCCGTCTCCACGCCGTCTTCCGTTGGAGAGGCAACGCTTGAAAGATTAGTAGAGCCAGAGTGGATAGCAGTAGCATCGTAGTCGTCTTTAGTGTTGTGCACCCAGCCATCGAATGATAAATCATCATCACTCAGTGACTCCAAACTGTGTCGGTACCTTCTGCGAGTAGCTTGATCCATATCTAATATCAGTATTAACACTATTCAACTAATAATCCTTCAATCCCCCTCGTTAGAAGCAATAACTACAGAGCTATTCACAGTTCGTAGTATGCAGGCTTGTCATCCAGTGCATACAGACGCATTTGTCGCTGTCTCTCTCTCTTCACGCGTGGAAAACTTTCTTTGTGGGACCCAGGCTACGGAGATGCTGTGAACAATGGTAAGAAGCTGATTTTGTTGTTTTGTTGTTTTTAGAAAGACACAGCATTAAAACAAACACAAACACTGACTTCGGTTGTCTTTTCTACTTGATTATGTGCACGTCCCTTTTAACTGGTTGGACCGACAATAGGCATAGTCTCATCAGCCATTGTTTGCGTTGAACACATTTTTATTGCATTGCAAAACAATAGAAGCCAATGTACTAATAACAACCGTTCAAGTAAATGTTGATGTTAACAGAAAAACACATCTAATTTAGACTATAATTTGGTCTATCTAATGAAAAACACCGTCACAATGCCTTTGCTCCTTGAGATATGTGACACCGTCTCTTTTTAGATTGATAAAATGCCGTGTATGGTATAATATCAGTTCTTAGATTGACCCTAAGACCAGGGCTCGATTTGACAACTGTGGCAAGCGTTCAGAAATCTTCTTTGCCGTGAATTTTCAGATCTTCTCAGATTAACAAAGCTAATAGAACATTGGAATATGAATGGAATTTAAATCCACTATTTCTTTTCTCGACATTCACAATCCAATGATCGGATAATCTTCATCTCATCTGTCATGAAGATGATTGCTTTGAGATAATAGCAGAAACGCAATTCAAAGTTTCTCGAAAATACATCTACCAAGCACAACGCGCTTTCAAATTCTGTCTTCGGTTTTGTAGAGTGAAATCGTACATGCTCTGAGGCTAAGTCTACTTCTTTTGTGTTAATTCCACCGAAGTATCTGGAAGAAAAGAGGTCTCCAATTGTCTCGAAGTCATTATCCTGGCTATAGTGACGTCATTTTCCATCTATTAATAGCATAATGGACGACTTATAATTATCAATTTGATTGAAAAGATTCAATCATAAAATAACAATAAAAAATGCGTCTATTGTTTGCTTTCATTAAAATATTAAACAAACATCTCATTTAATAGGCTCCATCTTTCGCCTAAACCAAACAAAAGCAAAAGAATTGGTGAATATGTATATATTTTCAGTCGATTATCTGATTGATACCATCAAAATGCTAAACAACAAAATCATAAATTTGTACGATTTTTTCGGTGCAAGAAACATGGCATATACTATTTTGCAGAGATCAGTCGCAGCGTTTTTGTTGATGAACGAATGGCATTATTTACTTTTATGTGGTAACAAAGACTGTGATTTATTACACACTGAAATCATGATAGTTGATTGTTAGTTCTTATGAAAATATACCATGTATATTAAAGATAATTTGAAAGATCTTTAGACTGAAGTTTACGATTAACAGCATATAGGTTTAGATGCGGGGCACAACGGACATTAGATTAAGCTAACCAAATAATTATACAATGTACAGAGAAAGAGTTTTTATATAAATTAATGATGTATTTTGAAATTAAGAGGCATCCATGAGGTGAAATTTGAAAGAGTAAATAATCGATATCAACTGATAAATACGTTAACAATTTTGATAACGCATAATTCGATCAGCGTACAACTTTCTCCTTTGGAAGGCTTCCAATATTAAGATTTATAAATCAATAATGTAAGCCGTGCATTGTACATTGGCGTTGGACAGTTTCAATGTATCGATGTCTCTAATGACCAAATGTAAGACCCATACTCTAAAATAAAATAGGTCAGACGAGGGGTTGCTAGTGATAATTGTTTTGTACTGTCCAAGCAATAATGTTGTTCAAATAATGCTGCAAAGCTTTGAACTTCCAACATCAGCAGAATATTTGCTGACGTTGTCAACACCGCCTCGTCTTTTGTTTCAACCTGCACCCCCTCGATAATTTGTTTTATGGCTTTAGAATTAAAAACACTCAAACCATGCGCAAACACACAGTGCTCAAAGTTCAAGCATGTGCATTATCTGGAAAAAATACAACAGGTGCTGAAGTCTCCATTTTGCATATGTAAATGCAATCCCATCTCACAGTATCGAATTCCACACCAGATCTCAGTTTCATCCCATGTAGACTTTCGAGCGTGTCGGTAGGCAGCTGAGATCACGCAACCTATCAATTGAAAAGGGGCTGCTTTGCAGAAGAATGATGCCAATGACGCAAAAGACAAACTCTCTCGTTTAGAGACCAAAACTACAACAGGTGTAAGAATGTGTCGGCTATTGAGAAAGTTGCTTATTAAAAAAATACTTTTTAATAGAAGTATTTCTTTGTCTCAGAAATCAGGCGATTGCTGAATGGCTATTCAGCTTGAATTAGAATTATCGTTGAAATAAGTTCGAGTAAAGCATATCCAGGGTTTAGTTTTCTGTCATCTACTGTCCATCAACCGAATAGTCGAGCTTTTGCACACACAAAATCGGGATGATAGAACCAACAACCAGTTGATATCGACTAGAAACCAGGCACTAGAACCATTCCCGATTCTCTTATATTCAATTATTTTAGCTTTGCCTTATACAAGTTTATTAGATAGTTAATTCATATCATTAAT
>JANVCG010099656.1:0-14929 GCA_025505365.1 Haliclystus inabai
TTAAGTGTAAGTTCACAACCTTACCCGTAACAACCCCTTAAAATGCCCCGCCCGTAACACAGCGTTTATTTTCTTTCAATTTCTTGTTTTTGAAGCTATGTCGTCAGTTACCTTATTTACGGCTCAAGCCGCTCAGTTATAGAGTAGCTTTATTAACCAATGGCAATGCGTTCGATTTGAATGCCTTGAATTGGGCTCGAGAACGGCTGCCGCTTGCTCATTTGAGGCACGCAGCGCTTCCAATAGACTCACAGCGTAACAAACTAGAACGCAACGCGAAACCATCAAACACAATAGTAAAAATAACTCATTACAAAAAGACACTGACACTAATTTGCGTCAGTTCTCGAAAGGGAATCATTTGATACACTCACGTCAAATCATTGTAATATTTTATATTGTCATTTTTTTTTTAATTTTTACATTTTAAAAACCTTACAGCTTGGCAAATTGCACCATCATCGTAAAATGATTACAGCTAATCGACCCCACCTTAAAGAAAACGAAAGAAGACGTGAAAGTGGTCATGGTAAAACACAACATATATTACCAGAATTACCTCAGGTTGTAGTCGATTCGAAATCTGGTAAACGATATTTTCGTGGACGTCTTTTGGGAAAGGTGAGTTATATGTTGAATTGTCTCTATCTTTTGTTTTTGTTTATGTCATTAATATATTAATAATCATCAATCGATCTTCAAAACTCACATTCATATTCATCTTAACAATTTACTTTATTATTAGTTTTACTCGATTATTTTGATACCACTAGCTGTATAATAAGGCAAGACCAACATTTGTCTCTTTTTACGAAATTGTGCAATGTCGAACCTTTGTCAAAAATACTAGCAAAAGTATTTCATCTCCCGTGTTATAGGTCATTGAATTTGAGTTGAGATTACGGCTCAGTTTTTTACTTCCTTTCGTTATTCCGAGAAATAACCGAAAAAGGGAATTTTAGCTATTTTCAACTGTATTTGTTTGCTTTTGAAATACCTTACGAGGACTGGTGTGAAATACACAGAGGTTCAACAGCTAAAAAGGTTCAATGTAACTTTCTATCTCTGCGCAGATAAGGAAACGGAATGAAGCAGCTAAAACCACTCTAAATCATGACCAAAATCAATG
The DNA here is from genome assembly GCA_025505365.1 of Haliclystus inabai. Lineage (NCBI taxonomy): Eukaryota > Metazoa > Cnidaria > Staurozoa > Stauromedusae > Haliclystidae > Haliclystus > Haliclystus inabai. The sequence goes on from JANVCG010099656.1 coordinate 1,130, forward strand.
ATCCCACTAATGCAATAACCAGAGTATGATGCATAAGAAATGACCTCAAGTGCGTTTGTATCGTTCATAAAGGCACCTGGACGGTTTTGCGATTATTCGGCTGAATTTGGAGTAACGAAATATTGGAGCACTTGTTTTTAGGGTGTAAAATTTCTTTTTATTACGGTTTTAGGCAAACGCATAATTATTATTGGAATCAAAAGTATTAATAACTGCATACATTTTCATCGTAGTAACCTCTTTCTGGCTTGATTACTAGGGTGGCTTTGCACGGTGTTACGAGGTCACAGACACACAAACTGATAAACAGTATGCATGCAAGGCTATTTCAAAAGCGCGGATTTCAAAACCACATCAGAAAGAAAAGGTAAGGTATCTAGCTTTAATCTATCGAGATTGTGCACAGAATCGTAACTCGGCATATATGACGGCTGACGGGTCACGGACACAGCAACTGAATTGCACAACAACATCCGCAGAAAGAACTCAGCTATTTCAAGATAGAACCAGGTTGACCTTTGCCGCAATTGTAGCTAGGTGGCATAATTCGTATTTAAATTCAACACAATCCAATATATTACTTAATGAAACCTTGTATACCGATAAATAATCCTAGAAATAAAATACCATAAACTCTTTTTCTGATTGAGTTGCGCCTACCTGGAATTCTTAGTACCCAAATCAATATTAAGCGCTGTGAAAGCCCTTTTGTCAAATGCAGACTTGCCTAGCTACTGTACTAGTCTGCACGTGTAATGTTTAAGCAACTGTGACTCAATGTCGTTATTGGTAATAGTTTTTTATGTTTACACATGGATTATATCAAATGAAAGTGGGTTTAATAATGTGCTCAATAGTGAAAGGGAACGAGAACGAGAGCTCTTAAGTTGTTTGTCTTGTAATAAGTTTCCTTGAAGCACTATCATCTACCGCGCCTATAAATTAAGCAAACTAATTCAATTGATTGAGTTTCGTTGTGATGAAATGGGGCTAACTTGTAAATGTCGGCCAACGGGGAATTGTGAATAATAAAATGTTTCAACCTATGAAATGCTTATTGTAACACCCCCATCCCGTCCAGCTACCATGTCTGTTGATTCATGACTATTAAAAATTTCAAAAGTCTGTATTGGAATATTACTAAAATACGTGATGATGTATTGGTATTGTACGCTTTTAAAATCTAATTGGTTATTTTCAAATTTAACAATTAAAAAAAACAAATGAAGTAATTATCATGGAAGACTGCAATTAATATAATCAATTAATATCTTCTCAATTGCCTTTTGTGTTGATTTAAAATGTTCAATAGTTTAATAACTAGAAAACTTTGCAGCGAATCATTTTTAAATAGCCTCACACGTAAACTGATTTTGATACGCAGTTGTCGATTTTTCTGCATTCTCATTTTTTTTAAATAGCCCTACTTTGACTAGGATTACGATTTTTAAGATCGTTTTGTTGTTGTTTCAGATTGTGAACGAGGTTGAATTGCATAAGAGTCTTCATCATCGTTTCATTGTCGCTTTCCATGGTTATTTCGAAGACGAAAACAATGTTTACATATTACTCGAATTGTGTAGCAGAAAGGTAATAAATCGTTTCTTATTCAATCTCCGTTGTGGATCACCTCACTGTGAGCGTCCAAGACTCAGTTTAATGAAACAACTTTTCGAACCTGCTATTGTGGTCACCTGGGTATTACGACCGCTTTGTCTATATTTTCGGCTTAGAACCTGGCTTAAAACCATTGTCAAAGTGATCTTGTTTTCTATGTAATTAGCCCCAACCTTCGTAGTTTTGTTGTGATAATGACTTCAAATACAGATTTGAAATAAGGAGAGATATTAAATTCTTATTTTATTGTTTCATCCCCAGTCTCTTGTACAGCTTTTGAAGCAAAGACGTACTTTAACAGAACCGGAAGTAAGATATTTCATGCACCAGGCGATCAAAGGAATGGCCTATCTTCACGACCGGAATGTCGTTCACCGTGACATTAAACTTGGTAACTTATTTTTAAATCATGAAATGGAAATACGGATTGGCGATTTTGGATTGGCCGTTAAAATTGAAGATGAAAATCGCAAAGAAATGTAAGCAACAATATAAAACTAGCTCTGTATATTAGCTTTGAATTTGTAGTGTCCAACCCGGTGTCGAACCAGCTAGCTTTTCCATCAAGCACGTAATCACGTAATTGCTGTCTAATCAATTTGAGTGCAATTTCACGCAACGTTTGTCTTTTACTTTTAGGTCTGTCTGTGGTACACCCAATTACATTGCACCCGAGGTTCTCAGTAAAGGAGGCCACAGCTACGAAGTGGATACCTGGGCTCTAGGATGTGTAATGTATGTTTCTATGATGATTTTATTTTAATATATTAATACTGATGGATGATTTCAATGCAGTTTAAAAAAGTTCATTGAATCGATTGTTTCAAATCACCATAGTCGAATTGTCGTAGAAACTATACAACGAAAATATTGGAATTTTTGATTTGATCTCACTAATTTTGTGCAATATAGAATGCCTTCTTTAGCTAGACGTCTTTTTCCTGTGTGCTGAATTTGGATGATGCACATTTTCTGATCACTTACTGTTTGAGTTTCTAGATAATGTAATGATTTATAATCTCTAAAATATTGTCAACTTAATTTCTTCACCTTAGGTACACGCTACTGGTTGGACGACCTCCGTTTGAAACGAGTTGCTTGAAAGACACTTATTGTCGCATTCGAAATAACGAATACGCCATCCCGTGCCGAGTCTCGCGCACCGCTGCTAAACTCATTCAAAAGCTTCTCAGTGACAAACCAGAAAGTCGTCCTCTGCTCGGTTCGGTCCTTCAAGATGATTTCTTCACAAAGGGATACTTCCCTAGATCACTGCCCCCTATTTGCTGTGTTGCCCCACCGAAGTTCTCTTCTTCCAATTCCATCAATGCGAGGTATCCTAAAAGATCAAAAGGAAGCCAACGTGCCATGCCAAACGAGGCCAATCTGCAGAATCTTAGCGATGTCTTTTCCACTGTTAAATTGAATGAAGATAAAAAACTACTTGCGATTGAAGACAAAGCAAGAAAAGACAGCACGGAGAGTGGCGTTGAAAGCCAAAGCAATGAAGATGAAATTATCGAGAGCTATGGTAGGTTGCACTCCAATCGAATTTCACTGCCAGATGTTGCTCAATTCGTTTTTATTAATCGGGTCAAATTGCGTTTAAACCATTTCGGGGATTTCATTGAAAATTGAAAAAGTTTAAGCTTCAGTTGTACTTTCAACAAAACCTTACATGACGGATATCTACTTGTTCGGATAGATTTCAAAGTTACAGAAAGGGTGAGACTCAAGAACGTTGTATGCTATAATAACTTCAGTTTTAATCCTTTTTCTCTTCTCTTCTCTTTCAGATGAAGAAAGTACGGAGGGGTATTTCAGTCCTCAGCCTCTTTACTACCGTTTAGCAGCTTGCCTCGATGCCATGCCAGATGCTAACTCATCAGCTCGTTCAGATCCCATCAGCGTTGGTAATTCTGATTCAGAAGATGAACACAATTTGATTGGATCAGATTTACACGGTGAAATGGCAAAGAAAGTCTGGGTTACAAAATGGGTCGATTACAGTAATAAGTATGGGTTTGGTGCCCAGCTCTCTAATGGATCTATTGTTATACGGTTTAACGATAGAACAACATTAGCTATTGCTTCTAACAAAAGGTAATTCATACTTATTGATAAGACTTATGCGACAAGGCTACGGAGAACCCCTTTAGTACCACCTACTATTCAAAACTCGTACATTGATAACACTGTTGATAAATTATTCCGTTTTTGAATGAAATCGAAATTCAATTACCTTCTTCTGTACCCTCCAAGTTAGTAATTTCCTCTATACTTTTAGTTGATTTCTTCTACAGCTGATCAGTATGGAGCTATTAGTTCATAAACTTTTTAATTTCATATTCCTTTCAGACGGTTACAATATTTTGACGAAGAAAGGAATTTATTCCGATTCAGCGTTTCTAACATACCTGACGACCTGAGCCGTAAAGTAACACTTTTAAATTACTTTGGAAATTACATGGACAAACATCTATTGAAGGTTTGTTGATTATTGATTTTCAATTGGTCACAGCGATAGCTTGATTATGACCATGAAAACTTCTGCATCGTTACGTAAGGTCGTTTTCACCAGGCTACTAGACCGCATGAGATGGGTGGTTGTCCTGAAAGGTAACTTGAGTTTTGATTGTGTTTCTCAACTCCTAAGATTTTTATCGTAGGGTGGAGATTTGAGTGACAATTCGATGGAAGAGGACCAATCGGAAATCCCTATTATCGACACGTGGTTTAGAACTGAAAAAGCCATGGTGATGTACTTGAGTGATGGGACATTGCAGGTAACCTACGCGTAGATATTCGATTCTCACTACAGTTATTTCTTTATCTTAATTCATTCGTTTACGTAGCACAGTTGATTGAATGCTTTGTCTTTATCATCTAGTATGAAAACTTCCAATCGATTCGATTTGAAATAGTTTTTTCTTAAAATTAAAGAATATTTACCACTTTCAAAATCCAGCATACGGTCCTCTTATGTAAAACGAATTTTGATTGTTATCCTTACGTTGATTTTTATTTGTAGGTGAATTTCCTCTCTGATCACACAAAAATCATCTTGACACCTGACATCCAGTGTGATTACGTCACCTATATCAATAGAACACGTCAGAGTACAACATCAGTATTAGCATCTGTTGCTAAACGAGGCTGCAGAGACGAACTTGCTGAAAGATTGCAATATTCACGTTTAGTCTTACAGAAATTGAATGAGATTTATTTCGAATGCGAAAAATGAGCCTACACTAGTAGCATCGAAAGATTGGTCATACGGCAAGCAGTGCGAGAATTAGTTCGGATAGATTCTCACTTTTGAAACACACTGCGCATGCATTCCAGCCAAGAAACCCCACGAGAGTAAATGGATAGAAAACCCTGTCCGCGTCCAACGTCGACGGATGTACAGTATCTTAAGAGGGCCCTTCCCGGAAAAGATTCCAAATCAAATCAAACCTAATCCGTTCCACAATGCACATAGCTTACACTTTTATTTAACTCAAAAATTATAAAACATAGGATTCATATTTAAATTTAATTTTATTATAGATAGATTTATTATTTAAATTAAAGACATCATTCACATACACCTGTACATAGAATATCATTAGTTTATAATTGTATCATATATCGAGAGATGATAGACTTTCTACGAGATCCTACGCTTGGCTGTAGAGCTAATTTTCTTTTTATTTATTTGTACATTCGAAACAGATGTGTATAATAAAATCGATGGCCACTCTAGAAGGCAGTATTTGTAAATATCACGTACAAATGTATAAATAGAAGGTGTTCGATAATACAAATGAGAACGAAAGGAGAAGAACAAAAGGTTCAGTAGTTTTTGTTGATTGTCCTTATTATTCCGATTTATGTTATCAAAACCTCGCTGTGCGTTAACCCGTACGCAGATTGGAATATATACATGACGGAAAGGAACAGTACACAGATCAGATGCCTTGGGTATGCTTAAAACGAGGTTTTCAAGCGTCAAACACATCGAATGGTTATAGCTGAAGACTATTAGATTTCTGGATGTGTCACTCCTATAGTTGGCATTTTGCTTAACCCCACCCTAATACATTCCCGTAGTATTTGCACGACCTCTTACGATATAGAATCCTTAATAATTGGATCTGATCACCATTCGTATAACTAATTTTGTCAGTTGCGTTTCCAATTGTTCACTGTATAGCACTGATGATTGCCAGGTAATATTTCTTATCTGCTGTTTTATTGGCCTATACAATACATGTTTGGTCAAATAAAACTTATAGAAATGGTATTTCTGGAAGGCGTTGTAGTGTACAAGCTGCGTAACTAGTAACACATTAAGACGGTGGCAATTCGGGACCGCGACTTTCACAAACGAAAAACTTAACCCGTCAGACGATTATCAATGCCTACTGCGAAGAAAATGGAAATTCATATAGTTAGGCTCCATGGAAGTTTTTCATTTCAAACTTTACTATCGCTTTAACGTTCATTATAGACAGCCGTTATTCCAAGTTGATAAGAAGCCCATTCACATAATGACCTAGCGGATACTAGGCACCAATTAATAAACACAAATAAATGTCATCTGAAAAAAGTGACTTTATGTAAACAGCAGTCAAATACTTTATATGATACACCTTCCATTAGCTTAAACGTTTTACAATATTTCTCTAAACGAAACTATTTACTTGTTTTACAAAATTTGATTAAAGATAGAAAAAATTGTTCGAGATAAATAATTCCTAATGATATTCATTTTAAAAAATAAACGGAGCATATTTTCTATCAAGCAGGGCAACAAAACTATGATTTGAGATATGATTGCAAAACAATTTGCAATTTATACTATCAAACTTGAACATTTTACATAATAAAATGTTTATGAGTGCCTGCTGGTGATTTGGTCGTCAAGGACTATAGAATTTCAATTTATTCTTCAAGAAATGAAGCGAAATACGGCTCGGACGCAAGCACATAACTTTGTAATGAAGTTGGTAGAAATGTTTTGGTGATGTTGTCATATTCAAAACCTATTAACCGACGAATTCTGAGTTTAGCTAAATGTTTCAGACTTTGTGGATGATCTGAAAAGAAATTATTGAGGCATTATGATACAAATGAATATTTCAAAATGGTGAATTTTAGTACAGTGAAACCTGTGTATAACGACCAGATGTGAGACAGATGAATTTCTGCCACAATAGAGAGGTGACCTTTATGCACAGATTTAATTCATTAGAGATATTAGCATTTGTAACAATAGAGTGTAACCATATACGTAGCTGCTCTATGAGGTGAAGTTTTTAAACAGGTTCACTTGTGTTTGAAATTGAAAATTCAAGCCCAAAAGTTCAACAGCCAAAATGCTAAGTTACCCATTCAGACTATAATGCTCATTGGTGACTTGAAAGTGGTATTTTCTACATAAAATTGAGTTCACGTAGGATTGTAAAGGAGAAGGTGGTCCTAATTGACAGGTGGTCTACAGGAAAATGTGACCTTAATGTTGGCAAGGTCCAGTTGTTTTATGTTTGCAAGTACAAAGTCAAAAATTCAAAACGATTAAGATGGAAAGTACAGTAATCTGAAAAGTAGTAATCCAATTGATTCCATTAAATATAAATGCAGCAGTATGTAACACATATATGAGATGAGAAATGTTGAGAAAAGAATAATAATTGACTAAGATTGAGAAAATGAGATAAAAACTTGTTTTAGAATAATAAAAATACTAACCCATTGATGAATATATGATTCTCACTATGTCTTCGTTGAGATTGGCTAAAGCAATCATTAATGGTGTCTTCTCTTCTGCACCTTTGTGAAATGCACTTACACCATATTGCAGTAGTAAATCAACAAAGATCTGACGTACTTCATTTTCCATATTATTTGAACCGTATCGCAAAAGATGGTGTAATCCATTGTTACCCATGTGGTCATCGTGCGTTGCTTTGCTACCAGAATCAAGAAGGATCTGTGCTGCTTCAAGGTTACCTAGAGTTTAAAACGACAAAAAATAAGGAATGAAGCACCCACACAGGAACAGCTACATTCACAATTATTATGCATAAATGACAGCCTCTGTTACACACAACATTCAAATAAAGGTTCTTATCAAACTATTTTTTAGGAATTGATACTCTAACATGGAGGCCAGCAAACAGTAAATAATTAACTCAAGAAGAATATTCGCTAACCGGTGTGGCATGACTGTAGGAAGGGAGTTCGTTCCACATTATCAATAGCATGAACGTTTGCTCCTGCTCTTAAGAGAGATTGAATTGCTCTAGCAGACCCACTGTACGATGCTTCGTGTAAGGGCGTCTGAAGGCCTTTGTTGATAATATCTACTGGTACGCCATTTGAAAGAAGCAAATCAACGCATTTGTGATGTCCTCTTCTGGCAGCAACGTGAAGCGGAGTTGAATCTCAAACAAAGCATAATAATACAATATAATAAATATGCACAATGTTGCCTACGCTATGAACATAGATGTAGGCCTAATATAGAGAAATAATGTCTGAAGAATGTGTATACTATGTCAGTGAATTCATTTGGGTTTGTTATCGATGCTGTAGTAGTCATGATCTCCAAGAAAAAGAATGCAAAGGATGACAATGGATGTAATAAATCTGATTAAATTGGTGGTGACATTCAGAATCACCACCTTGTGATAAAAGGTTTGTCATCATAGCAATCGTAGAATTATTGAAATGCATTATCTTGATAGGCCTAGCTGAAGCATTGCTGAATCTTTGCTAGAATTAAAGATCATTGTCACTTATGTTAATACTACACCGTTGTCAATAGAATATGACTAGGAATTTAATTACGGTATTGTTTACGTTGACACGTCCTCCTAGTCTTCCTGTGAAGCGTTAATGTCAAGTTGCGTTTTATTGAGTATTGATTGTGTGATTTGAGGTTGTTATGCATGTTGTTCACATGATGGATATTGTATTGTGATTGGCTCTTGTGTTGCCATGTGACTATGTATCCATATATATAAATAGCTGCACGTAATAGTTGACTTTTTGTGAACTGAAAGACCATGTGTCATTATAACCCTGCTTGATGGCAACAGAATATACTCACTAATTTTTGTTTCTGGCAGATCCAAACATCCTCGTTTAACAAGGAATTCAACAATGTCGTAGAAGCCTCCTTTCACAGCTTCATGGATGGGCTGCCAGCTACCAACAGCAGGATATGAAATGGCTGCTCCAGCATCAACCAATGTTTTAATGAGATCTATATCACCACCAGCAGCAGCCCAATGAACACAACTCCTTGCGTATTTATCAATTAACGTCAACGATGCACCATTTTTAACTAACAATTTGACAATGTCAAGTCTCTTTTCAGTTTGATTACAAACAGCAATATGCAGGCTATGCTTTCGTCTGTTGTCTAATATAAAATAATCAAATACATTATTAATGAAAACAAATATTGCCACCTAGAAATGAGAGAAAAAAAATTGCCTGAAAATTTTCTCAAAGAGTATGAAAAATCCTAACGAATCTGTTATTTGCTTTGACGCCTTGAAAGCGAGCCGTAATCTGCCCTATATTTTCTCGAAGTTTGTAGAAAGTCATCCTACATTGATGTATCATCAGATGCGCTAGAAACTACACAAATAGAGCATAGATTATAGAATTGATAGCTGCTAATATTTATATTCAAATTTTTAAATCCCAAAATCCTCTGCAATATTTCTTACACAAAATATGTTTCTTGGCTGAATTGACAAGCATTCAGCGAAAAAGCCACTTCACGACACATTTTCCCAATTAAACTTGAGTTTGAATTGACAAATTCAAAGGCCTATCTATTACTTGTCTAATATGCCATTATTTAAATTTACGAAGTAATTTTTCGCAGCAATACGAAAATTATTTTCAAGCTTATCAACTTTGTTTATTTGCGTTAAAAACTCAAGTTTCATAATCATCTAAATTTTCCCCTTTATTTGCCAAATTACCATTAATTTCCTATTTTCTAATTAACTTTTTTCTTCCACCCTGCAACTCCCTAGACTCGATTTCTGCAGTGTGTGATGTTTTCCGTACATTGATTTAAATACATTCGCAATTTCAATTCAAACAGCACAAAATCTCCTTTAATGGAGAATTTTACATACATTAATTCCCTTTAATTATTTGATTAAATAGTTGCTCATCATTGCAAACTTGCTATACCAAGGATTTTATCTTCCCAGCACTAAATGCAAAGATTGCAGTCTGGGATACTCCCTATCGAAGTCTCATAAGCAGATACAGCAGCTATAAATAATATAAATTAAGGTTACAAATTATTGAAATCAATCCTTGGATTTCAAAGTTCTATCATACCTTCAAGTTGTACGTTGGCACCAGCTTCGATCAAAAACTCCACTGCTTCAACACTTTCACCACGACATGACCACTGCAGAGCAGTTTCTTTACGCTTAGGGCTTTGACTGTCAACGGTCACCCAGCCTTTGTCCAGATAATTTTTCATCTGAGAAACGATAAATTAATAGAAATGTAAATGGAATGCAAAGTAGGCCTGATCGGGTCTCTAACTGGGTATGCCGAACTATACAAAACTCACTTCTTCAATGTTGCCTACTTTTGCAGCGTTGAGAAATTTCAGCAAACGCATTTCCTTCACAGATTCAAACTGTGAAGGGTCAATTGAATCATAATCATCCATATTGATGTGCTATAATTCCGTAAGAATTTAATGTAAACAAAATTTGCTTTGGCCTTTGGGCGTTCATGAGAAAAAAGGTCAAGATGGACTGTTATGTTTATGACTCGTTTTCATGTTACTTCATTTGCGATATCAAGTTAGTGACTTCATTATTTGCATAGTGCTGTATGTCCTTTGCAATAAATGTTACGTATTTTACGAACTGCATCTTCAAACATTTACTTACATTCTTACACGATAAACAATAGAGGTTAGGGTTAAGTTTACAGTTTCAAATTGTAATAGAAAGGATAAGAGCAGTTGTTTTTATATTTTGATGCCGATGGCTACTTCATTGATGTGTGTAGTGTTTTGATTCGAATCTCACAAACGTTTGTCACTTTTGAGCTTGTTTTCGGCATAAATATGCTTTTTGGGGACCGTTACCAATCAAAGTGGATTTGACAAATTTGACTCCCGCAGCTCGAAAAAATGCTTTTGTTAAACATCTGGCCCCACTGCTTCATTTTGGCTCCGAGGCCCCTGGATAGGGAGGGCGCTTGCGAATCCCTGGTGGAAAAATGTAACCCCTCTTGACCAATCAAAATCTAGTTTGCTACTACGCGCAATCTCATCTGCAACCCACTGTCGTAGCAATCGGTAGCAATGATGGAGTGATCGCTATTATCTTGCAAGCGAAAATATATCTTGTACGGTGCTTGCAAAATACGGTAATGTTTGATTGGAACTTTGACAAGTCATTCCATTTCTCATGCCACATTCAAATGCCTCTGTGTTACAAACCCGGGGTTACAAATACGAAGCAGGAATGGAAACCTTCTATTTATTTTCAACACGAATTATCACACTTAATGATATGAGTTAAATAATTTTGTTAATTTGATCTAATAGTCTCTCTTAGTTATTACTCATTTCCGAGTTACCTTTCAACACCTTAAAACCAACATTGGCTACTACTGCACAGACTACATGCCCATTGGAAAGATGCTTGCGACTCGACAGACAAAGGCGAAGACAGAATAGGCGCGACAGTGTTTGAGATTCCATAGACAAATTCGCAAACATCAGGAACAAGTCGAATGCCATCGACCTGTAAATTGTATGACAATGCTGAAAGCCCCTAAGGGGAATACTTCTTTTTCAATTGTTGAGATGTTTGAAATGTTACATTTATTTGAAAATTCAAATATCGGTTTAGGACGCTACAGTCGAGGCCAGATTACGAAGTTCCGGCTTCTTGGGAATTTTCCTTCATATTTATTGGTCTCAAAGGTTTTCTTCGATGTTTTACCAAACCATAGACCAAACTCATTGCTACAGTGTGATACTGCACAGGGACATACGCATTTAGTCTGTATACAGACTAAAAGAAACGGTTTTGATGGTCTGCACGCAGTCTGTACACCTTCCAATTACCCCGAAAAACTCAGTTGCTGTTTTGAATTAAAATTTACAAAAGAAAACTCAGATGACGTAAAAAAGAATATTTATCGAGCTAGCCCGCTCAAAGTGCCGTTGTCTTCATGATTTTAATTGGTGCAAGTGTCAATAATTTCAAGAGGGAAACAAACCGGTCATAATTCTGCAATTTTATGACAAAATGATTTTTGAAAACAATAAATAGTCGGGGATCTCCCGTCTGTCTGTCTCCATCAGAAAATTGACTTCCGCTAAAAGAAATTGCAATTTCTAATCAATGCAAACACCAACATGAAATCGAAGAGCATACTAAGTAACATATTTGAATTATAGACATTGAACATACCCTTGTTATCAACTTATTAAATCAGTGAAATTTTTACCGGCATGCTGAATAAATTGTTGAAATTATGTAGAGCACTTGTGTTATTGACACTTCCCCTGTGTTGCCCTATTGTTTCAAACTGCGCCATTTGGTGTGAGCAAGACTGTTGCCTCTTCCGTTGTGAAAAGATTTTGTCTTCATCAAACACAACGCTACACGCGGCCAACAACGATACACTGAAATTGAATTGGCTTACTTAATTCAACGAAATATCAATCTCACTATTTTATTAGAATATCATGAGCATCATATCTGTATGAATTTAGGAGAGAAAAGACTTTTGAGAATAATGAAGCTGTATGCAATTCTGGTGGTTTTGTCTTTAATCGAAGAACGTTCAGCAAGTAAGAATATTGGTTTTTATTTCTTAATGACAGTTATTACCATCTAATATAGAGAGATATTTGAGCAACTCAAATCAACTGGGTAATGTTTTAATAACATTTTTGATTTGATGCTATTGATGCTGTTGAAATCTTTGAGATTAATGATTTCCCTCAGACCATTTGTCAAAAATTTGAAAGAAGCTTTTGTTTGAGGCATACAATCTACGAGTTGAAACTAATTAATCGCATTTTCTAAACAACGTTAAACGGATGAGTCAAGCTAAATCAACTACCCAACACAATCTAGCAAGCTTTTTCAACTCTCAAACTTAATATGAAATATTTCTAATTGCTAATTTTTCCATCCAAATTCTATGCGAGTTTGAGAGTTCTTGATCGATGACATCATCTTTAGTTCATGTCTCCACACTTTAAATGAAGTTTTCGATGCCTTTTTTACCGAAAGTCAATCATAAAACTTGGAAAGCTTCTAAAAAAATCCAAGTCATGTGATTTTTAAAGTATCATTCCTAACTGTATTCAACATTTACAATTATTTAGTTAACCAATCAATAACAAAATTCTGATTTTATTATTTTGGTATAAAGAGTAAACGATGTATAGGTCATTTCTGTTTCAACATACTATTGACTTTCAATGTTATTGTTTTTGATTTGCAAATATCATTTTCAATTCCTGCTACGTCTTTTCGTTTCCAAAACAAGATTCACACCGTTAGGTTACATTTTCTCACTTTCAAATTCACGTCTTGTGATTGTGCTGCAAATAATGCCGCCTTTTCGAAACAGATGCTTTTTTATTTATATCGCAAATCATGTAAACTAATGTATCAAGTGGTATTTAGAATATAATCATTGGTCTTGCATAAGGTATTGCGAATTCGGATGTACATTTGTTTGAAAATGCTCTTTTCAACAACCAATCTTCCAGTTTTTAAGTGGTTCTTCTGAAGTGTCCTTTCACGCTCCAGTCGAAATGTTCAGCCTTACTTCTCGAAATGTGTTCTAAATAGCTTGCAAGGCAGTTTAATTTTGACATCGAACAAAAAGCCTGTTTCTTATGGCAATGATGTGTTTGAATTTGTTGTGTTACAGTGCGTTGATGTGAACGTGTTGAATCATCTTCATCCCACTCGTTCACACCCGGAAAGCTTCAAATAAACCAGCAGTGAATGATGCCTGATTTGGAATTCTCACATACCAAAAGCTATCTCACTGCCATGCTATTTTTTAATTAATTTCAATCTTATCCTCTTAATCCTTTCGATGATTCATATTTCCTGATCTATTTCTTCGTTGTTTACTCTCGCCCTGAATATTCCCCCTATTTTC
>JANVCG010099767.1:0-14925 GCA_025505365.1 Haliclystus inabai
TCATAGATAATAGTGAAGCTTTGAGTTCTATTTAAGATTATTTTGCACAAGCCTATCTTTCGGCGAAACCATACTGTATTTCATAAGCCTCTGATTATAAACAGCAAAACGTGTACATAGCAACCCAGCTATGAAATTATAAATGTTGGCCACAAAAGAGAGGTGACCTTTATAGACAGGACAATTTCAATGGAAATTTGTGACAGTATAAAAATGAACAATATAGTGATTTGGCAGCTCTACAAAATGACATTTATCAACAGGTTATAATAATCAATATAATGAACAAACCTGGCAGCGTGTTAAAAATGTCATTTCCAGTTCTTTGGGTTTTGGTTTCGGCTTGTTCAAGAGAGGTAGCATGGGCATTCCAGATTCATCCGTTGCTTGCGCTTTATTCGCTAAAGACTTTTTATGTGAATTTGGTATAAAACATGAGTGGTATTTTTGACAGAATTCACATAGTTCAGCATATTTATGTACAACTGAACGTGGTATATTACAATAAGTTGCATTGATCTAAAAATGTAGAAACATGAAGAGGGTACAGAAACACATCTTCTATTTGAGTATGATTATACCACCAAGTGAAACGTGACTGACAGGTTTGGAAACTGTTTACTCGGAAGTGCTATATATCCTTACTTACAGTAGCTCGCTTATATGAGAAACTTTGGGACGCTAGTTACACTAAATCCTATGATTTTGAGTTCATTTAAAATTTTTATCGCTCTTAGCTTACACTTTACAGCCTCAATTTGAAAAATAGTAAGCAGAGATTTTACGCGTAATTTTTCATGGAACTGGAACATATTGTAGTTTGTACGGCAAAAATTATAGACTGACACTTTCATCAGACAATCCCATGACAAGATCAGCATAAAACACTCAAACTTATGCATAAACTTGACAGTTTACTGATCAAACTCTAGAAGACTGAATTGTTAAGAAATAATGCCATTTTAATCCTAGGTACTGTACTTGCTCAAGTAGTTCATTTTTCACATCAAAAATCTTTCATGAGTTATAGGTACGAAATAATCATCAACTTTAATAAATATTTTGATTTGTGTTTATATTAAAAAATCAACTCCTCAAAAGTTTTTCAGTAGTCCATCAACTAAGTTTGTAAGTTCTGGTATTGCATAACAACGTGAGTGAAAGATAAGATCTATTTTGTATGAAGCTGTTGAGAAGTACCACCAGGATAAATTATGTTATCAGAGCACATAAGCATCTTACATTTTTTAAACATCCATGAACAAAATAAAACATTGTACTTAGGTTGGGATTTTTCAAGGTGCATGATTACAGCAAATATCACCTTTCTGAATGTTCCTTTGTAGCCTCGATGCAGTTTTCCATTCTTATGAGCATTATCAATGACATCAAACATGTCCTCTTTGAAGATTACTTGACGGTGCTGACCCAACATTGCATGGCTGGATTTTGTCTGAAAGTACAAGCAAACAGGAACAATGAGTTTTGTGCAAACATTTGGATCAAGTAGAAGTGATTTTTACGTCGAGATTAAGAAAATTTATTTTACGTCGAGATTAGGAATAATCCGAATAATTGCAATCGAAATTTACATCTAAGAGATTTCAATAGGTATTTTAGAAGGAAATTTATTACACTTTGCCTACTCTACTTGTTAAAAAGATTTACTAAATAAGCCGAGTTGGAAGACATAAGTGAAGAATGTAGATGAAACATTGCAAGCAAGGGTTGGTTGTTAAAATTTGAAATATTCATAGGAATAACTAGTGAAAACCTTGAGATTACCAAATATCGCAACCAAACAATCCCATCGAATTGGAGAGATTTTAAATGATACTATACAATAAAGTTACTACATGGCAGCCATACTACGAGTCTCACATGATGCCGGTGACAAACCATTTTTGTTAAATTGTTAAACTTTTAATTTTTTTTAATTTACGAGCTCACAAAAATGAAATTTCATTTGCAATAGAAAATTGATAAAAGATTAACTTAATTAGCATGCTGTTTGCATCGAAAAAGTCAAGGCAGTTTAATCTAAAGATTAAATTGGTTTATGAAGGCTATAAGTATTTCAAAGATAGAGCATTGGTGCAGCAATATGATATTGAAATTAGCAATTAAATTTAAATTAAAACTAATACATTTTCATTTGCTTAAAATACATCCTGCAAAATTTTTAAAGCATGCTGTTTTATTTTCATGTGCATTTTATTTCATTGTAATTTGAGCGATATTTGAACCATGGTTAGATGTTTCTCACTAGTTTTGTAATTTTTCATGCATGAAGACCAAGTTTCGTCTTCCTGCCACTTGCGTAAGTCACCAGGTCCTAAAAATGATTTTGTTCAATCTATTGCTAAAAAAATGCTGGTGATTCGGAATCATATGTACCAAACAAGAAAATATTGCAAGGCACAAGTAAAGAAGTAACAAATCAAGCTCTGCAAGTGAGCGGTTTGTGCTCTTAAGCATCTCTCAACTTTTCCAATTTTAGGAAACATGAACAAGGATAAATTGTATTGTACTGTAGCAGACTGCATTCATTGCATTTTGCGCTGGTAAGATAAAATGTCAATTAAATTTTGAGCGGATGAGCAACTATTTCATCCCATAGTCTTACTATAAACACTGATAAAACTGCATTGTTGTAACAAATTGTATACGGCTTCATCGAAAATCACCTGTTTGGGCGGGTGCGGATTGATTGCACTCAAAATGCGCGGGGAGGATCTTCCGGCGCATGTAGTACATAAAATGCAGTCTGGGTACTGCGTGTTTTATGTCAGTTGTGTCTGGCTGTAATTTGTGGCATTCTATGTGTAGCAACTACGTTCTGTGTGAGAGAAAAGGATGGCCAATTCCTTGAATGAGGCTGTTCTATTTTCCCCTGTTGGAGTCCTACACCTAGTAACTCTTCCTGGGTTGGCAGCCTTAGAAATACAGTAGTGCTATCTCAGAGCATCCTATCATTATTATTTACCAATTATTAGGCCTATCATTATTTACCAATGCGCGTAGTTCGTTCAGTCATCTAATACAATGCGGCAATTCCAGCTTAGCAAATAATAGAATCGAGAACATTTGGGTTGTTGACATATAAAGTCAATATACCAGTCAGACGCAGACTAACATTTTACGCCGAACTTGGTCCTTATTGCTTGGAGTCCATCATGAATCAAGAAAGAAAATGGGAAGGAACAGCAAATTAAAAAAAATAGATGCTTTCCTGTTTATCACTGCATCAAATCAAAAATCTGATTTTGATGCATTTTCTTCTCTTGCAGTATTCCAGTACCTACCTTATCCTTGATAGGTAGACATAAAATGTCTCCCAGTCCAATAACACTAAGAAGTTGAAATTTCTTTTTCTTGACGAGAAGTCGTAAAGTCGTGTCATAGCTGGATTTTACGCCTGGTGTATCTATTCCTTTTTCTCGTTTAGTTCTCAAGTATTGTATGATTTTTTCACCAAAAGCACGACTAATAATAGTAGATTGTCTAGAAGGTTTGTTGTCAAGCCATGTTGTGAATTCTCTTCTGTGTTTTTCTGACGGTGCGGCTGTTGAAGTTGAAGCGGTCACCTCCATCATGGAGCCCAAATCGTTCGCATCTGCCCAAAATTTACGAAATCAAAATGGAGGGCTGGGAAAGAATTAATATAGGCGGGAAACTTTGTTTACTTTGAAACTACTAAACACTTTCCTGACTTTACTAGCTTCAATTCAAGATTTTCTTTATCCAGTCATGCTGCAACTTTCAAAGCTTGGACCATATCGTGAATTTCGCTGTCCACAGTCTGAATTTGTTGCAATGTTCTTCAACACAATGTGGATATCGAACCTTCTCTCTGTAAATCGGTATGGGGATCTGCTCTCCTGTCTGTGTTGATGATATTTTCCTTCCCAGTGCTGCACAGCATGCCAATTGAAAATGTACTTCAAATTGACCAGAAACGAATAACGAAAGACTCAAAGATCTACATGATTTGACTCCAGGGGGTTCCGTTTCTCATTATTAAAATCTGTTTTAAGAGATAAATCGTGCAAATCGTGATCGTAAAGCGTGCAGAGATGTAGGTTAATCCGAATTGCGCAACGTTGTTTTGATAAATTGTCAGGATTGCTGAGGTGAAAACTACGCTTTTGAAAGAGACTTTCAAGGGTATACTGTAGCAGTGAATATAACATCTGGAATATTGACTTGCAAGGCCTAACGAGAACCCAAGATTTCAGGCACGTACTTGAAAAACCACGACACCTTGACTTTGAGCTTCAATTCAAAAAGTTACCTTGTCAATCACTGCGATACGAGTAGAAGAGCAAAGATTATAAATAGATTGTTATCGTTTGCGTTGAGTAACCACACGACATTACGTCAGCCGTACATTTCATTTTCTGTTGACCAAAATATTAGTCAGGAATTCTTTGTTCTGCATTGTTAACTGCCGATAATTGTATTAAAAATTCAGCCAATGGAACCCAAATGACTTACAGATAGTTTGTCGGTTTGCCAAAGCAAATACGGTAGTAAAACAAAAGGTGATGTCAAAATGACTGAATCAAATCGCTAATGACGTTTGACGTATTGTTATGCTAATCCCTTGATTGTCTCAGATGAAATTTTTATTGTTATGCTAACTAGATTTATTGTGTTGTAAATAACTGCCTCAACTTCATTTCCTGTTGGCCTCAATTTGAAATCGTGATTTTTCAGTTGAACTGCGCCCATGTCCTCAGCATTACGAATCGTTTTGGTTTTGTTATTTCCTCTGTATTTGGTGGGTGTTTCATAAAGTGTTTTTACGGATTGGTCGACGCTTAAAATACCTTTTGAACTTGGTTCGGTCCTGTCTGACGTCTACCGATTGGTATGTTGGCAGTGGTGTTTTAGACAGGAAATTAGTTTTTACACACAAGCTTTCAGACATCACTTTACGCACGGCAAGCTAGTCTTGATTATTTCTGTTCATTTCAGTGCCTTTACAAATTCAATTGGGAGTATCCAGGATTATAAAACACTATTTCTACTATTAGGTGAGTTATGTTTGTCACTGTTCTGTTATGTCCCAGTAATAAGCGGTAAAAGTGACACTTTTTTGCTGCTGGCCAGACATGTTGTGTCTCTTTGGCGCCAACCCCTTAAAATTTTCCGTTGTAAAGCAGTGAATTTACATCTGGTTTGATACTTGTCACTATGAGTTTGTCATGAAATCAGTGTCTTCTCCTCTTATAATTTCGAATATGAATGAGCTTATGTATGTAGCTTTGAAGTTTTCTCAAGTCTTGTTTCGAGTCTCGAACAGTTCTACGTAGCCTAGAACTTGATTCGCGTACGAATGTTTGTAATTTAACGTACCCAGGTCATCATAAATTCATTTTGCCCGGAAGAACAGTTTACATCCATTCAAACGAAAAAGAATAGGCTATAGTATAGCTAAAATACATTCATCCATGTTAATACGGTAAAATCATATTGAGATCAGTGAGTAATTTTTTATACACTTTAATTTAATCCCATCCGTTCTCTAACAGTTGTTGACCAATCCCATAGTTGCAGTCTGTATTAATGGCGACAAAATACATTGTTCTTTTAACTATGAGACATTCCTCCAACCAAAAAGGCATTTGATCAATCAGCTTACACTTAACCATAAAACAAGTTAAACATAAAACATGAAAAGGATGTAAAACGGTTCAATTGATATTCTCAGTAAGTGATAATTGTACAAATCAATGTTTATACTGCAACCAAAACATAGTGGACTACTGTATAATCTTTGCTTGGCTGCAATCCCAAGCCTACGTCTTTTGAAGGAATTGATGCAAAATACCGGATACTCAAGCTATACCAAAAACTTACATTACTTCTCCTACCTCTAAAATTGACATGCCACCACATCACACACTAATTTTCCTAGTCGTTATAAATGATTTAAATTTCATTGTTTGGTCAAAATTTTCTGGAGCTTATGTTTGATCAAAATCACAGCAAAAATGTTCTCACAGCTTAATAGTTTTCTTTGACATTGTTTGGTATGTAGTGTTATTGCAAGAAGTAGTTTCTACATCATCTGTTATGAAAAGTAGGTTAAGTTAGTCTGTTATAGCTGATACTTAAAGGGGCGAGATGGACTGGCATGCTCTATCTGAAAATTTCAAAATGGAAGCATGCAGCTTTTTGCAACTACGTCATTTACGTTCCATGGGCTGATTTTGGGCAGAAGTCAGTTGAGCAACATTGGCAATAATTTTGACATTTCTAATTTGAAATAAATAAACGTTGAACAAAGTCAAAGCTCATCAACACATAACAATAAAACATCTACATTTGTAATTAATTTAATGGCAATTTATAGCCGCAAGTTTTGGAACTTTCAGAAGTTTGAAGAAGCTTTCAGAAGCCAAAATGTTTGCTGTTTCCTCTTCGCAACAGTGTAATTTGTTTCTTGCAAGAAACAAACAGATTTCAGCTGATAAGCACATTGCTAACTTCTTTCTTTTATAGCAAGAAAAATGCTCAAACAGTTCCTTATTAATAACATTAGTGGAGGATAAAAACGAAGTAATAACAATTCAGATGAAAACTCATTCGCAGTTTCGTATATGTTTTTCAAAACAGTATGCCGGTCCGTCACGCCCCTTTTACCAACAAAACACTGTAAAATAAGCATTCGCGGTACCCAAATATTATGCCTTACGAACAATCATCTTCAACAAAATCGAGGTATAAATTATTAATGTAGGCCCTACTACAATACTGCATCGTCTTGAATTTCACCAAATTATGCAATTATGCTAATCTTTACGTTCCATTCTCAATCAGTTTTTAGTGGCTTCATCGTCTGAATTCCTTCTTGAGATCAGACATGTCAACACTTCTAGAAGTTGATTGTTGGCATTTTACCACAATGATCTAGCACTTTTCCTAGCAAGGTTTTCCAATAAAAATCTGCTAATATATGTTTTCTGGGCTGTTTCTTAGGGATTGTTGTCTTTTTATTTTACAGATATATTCTACAATGGCATTCCAAAAGCTTTTGGTAGCCACTGTGCTAGTTATAGCATGTGTTCGCCTGTCAACTGCCCAAGGTAATCTTACTGCCGCACTTGGATGTGAATAAAAGCATACATTTTATACAAATGTAATATTATTGTATAGTTCTGAATATATAGCTCCAAGCACTATTGCTGTGCTAAAACTAACCATGGCTCTTGTATAACTCATATTTATATCGTTCATCAGAAAATGACAAAACGTCGCAAAATTGCAAGTTTTTCATCGCTTGTTTTTATTATCAATTTACTAAGTAGAAAGAGGTTTTGGTCAGATTTATATTGTGTTCTATAGTCGTTGGTCTCATGTAACAAACTATATTTTTTGCAGGAAATGCGAACCCTTGTACACCTCAAGTTACCTGTTCAGCATGTATCACTGCTGGTGGCGACTGTGCTTGGTGTGCTGATGAGGTAATTGAACAATATTACCTTACTTGAATTCTCCTTTTTCTTGCTACAGTATGTTCAAAAATCAAGACTTTTTGTACTATGAGAAAACTTGATTTGTCATCCTTTTCCTCGTGAATAATGTGGACTTTTGGCAACTGAGAAGCTGTAGCCCTGTACCAGCTCTTTCAATAGTTTTACTTTTGAAATTTTATGTTGTTCATGCTGTTGAATCTCCTTCTCTTTTTTTTAGAATTTTAAAGCACAAGATAAACAAAGACCTAGATGTGATTTTCTTTCAAATCTTGAAAAACTGTCCTGTAAAAATTTAACATCACCAACAGGAGGCGCAAAAGTGCCAGTAAGTGTTGAACTTTAGAATGGGACCTTGATTTTTGAATGTTTGAAAACCAAACTCAAGATTCTTGCATGGTAGCTGTGTGATAGTTGAATGAATCACCAAAGAAAGTGTATTTAATGGTTTAACTGATTCATCATCCGCCCAACTCAAGATCAGACAACACATGGGGACCAGGCAGCAGGGTTTAAAAAAAATGAAAGAAAAATAGACCCCATACCATGCATTATGGCTGTTTCAGTCTGGCATAGGCAACATCTGTTCTGTGTGTCCAAATGTTGTGTTCTTCCCAAAATCATTTCCACAGTTAGGAATCCAATTTTCCCTAAATATTGAGTTACACAGGGCCCCTGTGTCAGGGAAGTACTTGTAAGGCATTAGATTGCTATTAGTGAATTTCCTTTCATGTCCTGAAGTGTCATTTATTATGTAGCAAAATATAACTTAAATTTTCGTAATTCCTCAAATAATAGGTTTCAAGTCTGTTTACTGCCTCTGAAAAACTACCAAAGTATCATATTTCGGATTTTGATTATTGCATTCCAATTTTTCATCTCTTATTCACTATAGCCTGATGGTGATGTCACTCTTGGTGAAAGTGTCCAGATCAGCCCAAAGAAAATTGATTTAAACCTTCGTCCAGGTAATTCACTGCTACCTTCATTATGTATAATTCTGAAATATTATTAAATTAAACAAACTTATTGTTCAATGATCCCTTACAGGAAAAGGCGCAAGTTTCAAAATTAATATCCGTCCAGCTGAGAATTATCCTGTTGACCTTTATTATCTTATGGATTTATCGAATTCTATGGCTGATGATCTCGAGAATCTTAAGTTACTTGGAACGCAAATCGGTAAGTTTCAGATCAATGATATGCATTTCAATGTTGCATTACAAAGCAAATCTTATTATTCTTACTCTACTCATTGCGTTAATGTATTATGTTGTTTTTATTGTGCAGCTAGCACTATTGGTAACATTACAAAAAATTACAGACTTGGTTTTGGATCATTTGTTGAAAAGACTGTATCTCCTTATGTCCAGATTGAATTGTAAGTTTTTTCGATTATTGTGATGTCACAAAGAAGTCAACAATGTTGTCAAAGACTAATTTGCAATGACCTTTCTTTTCATTTACAGTGCGCTACCGTGCAGTGGATGTCGTGCAACATTTGGCTATGAACATGTTTTGAATTTTACAACTGATGACCAGCTTTTCCAGGTAATTAAGTTGGATGCAATCAAAGCTATTTCAGTTCAGATTGATAAGACAACAAGAATCAATTGACTACAACTTTCTGTCCTATGATTGGCCAGTGATGTTGAGTGTTTGATCTACTACTACCATAGTTGTTTTGGTGTGAATGTAATGAAACCTTTCATCTTTTGTGTGATGAAGCATATGTTTTATTGTAGAGTGAAATCCAGAAGCAATTGATTTCTGGTAATCTTGATATGCCAGAGGGTGGTTTTGATGCAATGATGCAAATTGCTGTTTGTGGTAGTGTAAGTATTAGCTCAGTAAACTCACTAAAGTGTGCATGACAAATACTTAAGAAGTGGCTTATAAGGCTAAATAATGAAGTTTGGCAAAATTGGTTTTTTCAGTCGAACACAAATAAGCTGAGATATTTCATTTTGAATCTACAGCATTTGAAGTTTTATTTGCTTCATTTTTGTTGGGATTTGTACAAAAGTGGTAAGAGGGCATTTATAGAAAGAATATTATTATGAGTTTTCAAAGATAGAAACTGAGAAATATTAACAAATTACAGTGACTTACATTTCAATCATTTATCATATGAATTGAAACTATACTTTTATTTGATTATCGCTTGATTTACATCTTGATTTGCACTGTTGTTGTATCTTTATAGCAACTTGATTGGAGACCAACTACAGCAGCTCGACGTATTGTTATCTATGTATCTGATGCAACTTTCCATGTCGCTGGCGATGGAAAGGTAACTATATCAAATTGAACTGTATGCTCTCAATTCATCACTGATTGAATGTCAGAACATTTGTATTTCCACTTCAATCCATTACTTATGTTAAACCATTTTAAACAAACAGCTGAACTCACGTGCAGGATCAATTTACATTGTCCACAATCTTTGCCCACATCCTTGATACTTATATTGGGCCTTGAGAATTCAAGAATGATCTTTCAAAGAAAATACGTCATGTGGTATATTAGAATTGGTACTTGACCAATGAAGTAAATCTCGTTTTGCAGTTGTTAATTTAAAAATATTTCCAAAGCCAACATATGGATCGCAGCACTTTATTTATAAAATGCGCTGCTTTATAGTAACGTATTTAAAGTGATAACAACTGTTTTCCAAATATATAAATTTTATTTCCAATTAAAGAACAGTAAGTTGAATCACTGCTGTAAAAAAAAATTGGGATTTGTGATGGATGCTCTTTGATTTATACTGCTTTAAAAGAGTTAAAAATTACAAATATGTATTGAATTTTAGAACCATATTCTAAAGTTAATAAAAATTCAATTTTCAAAAACATAGCATAACATTATCTCTTGCACAACAAACAGCATAAAAAACTCATTGATTTAGCCTTTGATTATATATATAGCTATGTGTTACTTCTGCAATACATGTTTTCTAATGCTTTTTCTCACTTTTGCAGCTTGGAGGTATTACAACCCCTAATGACGGTAAATGCCATCTCAACCCATCGACACATATGTATACAATGACAAACAAATTGGTATGGAGAATTCTTTATTTTTAATAATATCTATCCTTTTTTAGTTTGTAGAGATCCATTTATTTTACCCCCAAAAACTCAAACTTTGCTTACAAGCTAGGAGACTTTGTAAAGAGGAGCTAACTCCTCTTGCATTTTTATATAAAAATGCAAGTTGTTGGCATAACTGTTTTCATATACTGTATTGCATTGACGAAGTAGACTTATTATCAAATTATCACAGCCACGTGCATTTATCCTGTGTTAAAGTCTATATTCAATCACCTAAGTCTCAATAGGTGTGGCATCAGCCAATATAAATTTGAAGACCCTTCTTTTTTCTCAAATGTCAAACTTTTTCTTTTTCAATCATTTATAACCTAGTCCCTGATTGCAGTTTAGGAATACACCTGTCCCTGTTATTGCTGAGGATTTATTTCTTATATGCAACATGTTGAACTGATCTACAAAGGTTTGAGTCATCAGATCAGATTAAGTAGTTGTAATACAAATGTTTCCAGACAATATGAATCCAATCAGAAAAATTTCAAAAAGTCTGTATTCTGGATCAATTCAACAAAATCTGAATCTGATAATCCATATTTTCCAAACGCGATAGTCCTAAGTTGTAGAACTAAACTTATGCCAGGTGTGCATCCTTTTTGAACCAAACACCAAATCTTCAACGAAAATACAACATAAGCTTGAAAATGATAGAAATCAGAACTCAAATTAAAAAGCAAATCATAAATTCTTGCTTATGCAAGTTAAAGAAATGAGAAAATTCAGAATCCGAGAATTTTTTTCATTAACCTAATCCGATCTAACCTTGAAGTTTCAATCCAAATCTGAGAATAAATTGGATCAGGCTCATATTGATTTCCTGCTTTACATTTTGTAGGATTATCCCTCAGTTGGCTTCCTCAGAGATAGAATGAAGGAGAACAAAATTGTCCCAATTATTGCTACCACTAAAGAAGTGCAAGATATCTACCAGGTTAGTAGGGATGCTGTTGATAAAATGAGGTGGCAGTGATCCATGAAAAATTGAGTGACTGCACCTTACTTTGCTTTGATTTGCACAAATAGGAGCCTAGGTCACACACCAAATGAAATGTAACACAGTGCAGTTTGTGTTTTGCAACCCTCTACTGTCTTCACCAGCACTGACATTGGCTACAATGCATCTAGGGCATACAGGCTATAATACATTTATCAATACAATAACTCTTTGACCATTTGAATGTAGTGTAAAGGAGCCATGTATTCTCCATTTTTTTGCACCAATGATTCATTTTTGAATTTTTCTTTTAGAATTTGGCCACACAGTGGAGAGACCTTGGTGCAACAACTGGTATCCTAGCGTCTGATTCGTCAAATGTTGTAGGCTTGATTCGTGAAGCATACCAGGTACGATTTTTCAATGTATACTGATTATGTTATACATGTATTATACATTGAAGTTCGATTTTATGATTTGTTTTCGAAGACATTAAGACCAAAATAGAACTTCCCGTTTTAATATGATAATTTGAATGCCATGTGCAATTGCTAGCCAATCAACAGTCACACAGCCATGCAAATCAATGCTTTTACTGTACAGTGAAACCTGTATGTAACAGCCAGCTATGAAATTGATAATTCTGACCATCGTTTTGACACTAAATATTTCCTGCTGTTTCATAAAACAACTAATTTTAATTTGTTACCTATTGGTCTTTTGACAGAAATGCTTAAATTTTGACAAAATAGATGCCTCCAAATAGTGTATTCAAAAATAAAATGAAATATTTTGGTCATGAAACTTACGCCGAGAACCAGTGCATGGCTGATGTTCAAATCCAACTTCATCACTGGTAATCAAGTAGTCAGATACAAATTTTTCAAGTCATGAATATATTCATTCGAAGCAAATACACTCACTCACTAATGGGAAACACAAATTGACTACAGACATTAGATTTTGAAACTTTAAGATTACTGAATGTTGATCTGATTCTATTCAATGCAACTTTTTATTAGTACAGTCGAACTCGGTTAATATTCCGCCCTCTGTGCAAGCCAAAAACGGGACATTAACCGAGGTGGGATATTATCCGGACTTACGAAGAACAATGGAATTTCCTAAAACAAAGGACATTTTGAACCTTTGTTGACAGCTATCAAACTTCTGAGAACACAAGAAGACATAAATTTCGATCAACATATTACAGTAACTAATCAACAAATATCCAGTCGATAAAACACTCTTCAAAAAAAAGCCAATTGTTTGTTTACTATTTGAATAAATTTTGAAAAGCGGGATAATAAGCGAGTTTTGTCATAAAAAGTGGAAATAAAAGCGGGATATAAAGCGAAGTGGGACTTTATCCGAGGGGATATTAAGCAAGGTAAATTAGTTGAGTTTGTATGGAAATGGCAAGTGGTTTTTGACAATTGGGGATATTAAGCAAGGTGGGATATTATCCGAGGGGATATTAACCGAGTTCGACTGTATTCAGGAATTTACTTTGAATTCATGGCTCCAGGCTCTATAGAATTCCATGTTTTACAGCATGATATTTGATAGCTTTTAACACTTTTCTGATGGATTTTCCAATCCATTTATCCAATGCTGTCATGATCCTGATTTTTCTCAATTCTCATACCTCTAGAATAATTATATAGCCACTGCTAACTTTTTCCTACTTTTCCTCGAACAGAAAATTACCTCAACTATCAGATTGACAGATGATTCTAAGAGTTATATCCAAGTTGATTACACATCAAATTGCGGGTAAGAGAGTTAAAGAATAATTCCTCACAAAAGTAATAAATATTCAACTTGTCTGTATAGGATTAGGTACATGAAAAGGTGTATTGCTTCTGTGTTGAGTCTTTGTATTTGTCCTGTAAAAGTTCATTTATGTGTCGTATTATGAAGGCCATACTACTTCTAAATCGGTTGAAAAGAATCTGCAATAGTAAAGCTTAGATCAAATGAATAATGTTTAGCATCACTGCCATCAAAAAGACACTTGCATTGAAATAAGAGTGTGTCACATTGCTTTTTTTGTTAGGGAGTGGTCTAGCAGATTACTTTTGTATGGTTAAATTACGACTTTGATAAGTGTGCTTGCTCACTGTATAAAATGAAATTTGTAAATCCTTGTAGCAGTGGAGTCTGCAAGCAGGCTTATTATGTTGACAGTAAAATGGTCATTTTGCAATTTTGAAAAATCCCTATCAGTTATTTCAATAATATAATATAGGATATACAGCCTTCAAATTTGTATTGGAAACATTTAGAGTTCCTATAAATACTAAGAACACTACCGAGGAAGAATTCTCATTTTGTTCCATCACTGTCCATTAATTTCTATGTTAGTGATTTCTCTTTGGCTTCAAAGGTATAAGCCTGTGTTCATGAGAATTCCTCCAAAGAACTGATTCCCTCTATTTTCTATCCGCTCCAATGGAAATTACCTGAAAGACTTCAACACTGTTGAAGTCTGTGTACCCTTTAAGCTGAACCGATATCTCATTCCTTGTGAAATAGAAAATAGTCTGACGACAAATGCTTCAGGTCTTGTATCACATTATTTTGGTTGACACTCGTTACATTTGTATTTTAAGAACCGGAAGTGGTAACGAATGTCTCGGTGTTGGAATTGGTGAAACAGCGACATTTGATGTCAAAGTAACTGCAAGTGCTGGAGCGTGTGAAGCTGCAGCAAAGAATGAAGACAAACAGTAAGAATATCTCATAAACTGTTATTTCTTATCCATAGTACAGATTCAGCAAATAATGATATTCCTGACTCCTGTGTAAATAGGCCCCTTACCTGTTAGGCAAAACAAAGAGATTTATAATGTTGCACATTTATATAGGTTTGTGTGAACTTGTTTGTGCATGTTCTGAATGAACAACTGTTGCTGAAGACACTTTTTGAAACATTAGTGTGTGAGTTAGTTTTTCAAAAGATAGGCAGCAGAAATATTTTACAATGATAACAAATGCATTTGTAATGGTATAAGAACCAAGTGAAGTCTCTTAAGCTTATAATCACCAAGTTTCAAATAGCCTTGAATAGGTATGATTGGAAATTTTCTTCTAGGAATTTTGTAAGATAGATTTGTTGATTATTTTATAAAAAGATGAGCATAACCAAAAGGGAAGATGATTCTGTCTTGCTTTCATTTAAAAACAAATGTGAACTACTACAAACTAAATAAAGGTAGCTAATTAACTTTATTACTGATAACTTGTGGAAATGAACTTCCTCAGTTTAAGCTTACTGTCTTTTGCTGTGGTGACTAGTATGACAGTGACGTAATGATACTTTGTCACTTTTAGATTCCAGATCAGCATCCCTGGTTTTGGTGATGTTGTCGTCAATGTCAATGTGACTTGTGATTGT